>JASDQU010259880.1:0-15711 GCA_032191745.1 Picea mariana
TTCCATGCTCTGAAGTTAGAGGCTCCATCTAGCTTTTTCTCAGACTTCATAGAGTTCATCATGGCTTGCTTGACTTGGTCAAACCCTAGATTTGACCAGAAATCCAAACTTCACGTCTTGGCCTTCTGAGAGTACCATGAGATGCGCTAGGCTAGGGCGCACTGATCTATCTGGAGAGTAGGTCAATCTCATCACTTAAGGTGCCTCGACAAGAGTTTTAGGGTTTCTGCAACTACTTCTGCTGGTAACTCTAGCTGCAATGCTTTTGGAAGCTGCTCCTGCTAGTAACCCTAGCGGTAGTTCCTCAACGAGCTCAATATCTAGCGGCTATGTTTCCTTCCAGCATTTTAGGTTGACTGAAGGGGTGTGGGCCCATAACTTGTTAGAATATAGAAGATGGTGTGCTCGTTTTACCATTGACGATACCCTCGTCACCCAACCATAGGCCGAAGCCTCCCTCCAAGCACCTTAACCTTGACTGAGAAATTCCTCTGGAAGCAAAACCTAGGCTAGATAGCCAAACAAAGAGTAGCGCATCAATCCCCAAGGATAGCGCATCACAAAAAGATAATCAGATGTTCCAAACCCTGGCCAAGAGATATCCAAGCCAATACTGAAACTAGCTGCTGTTGCAGCTGCACCTGCAACCCTCCTCCAAACCTACGCACCAGACTGCAGCTACAGTGTGCACCAACTGGGAAACTGCAATTTTGAGATGCTGTCAAATGAGAACTGGCGCCCTGTATTTATAGTAATCCTGCCAGTTTGCTAGGGCCATCTTCTCCTTCCGGGTATGTGTCTATTAAGTAGATTATTATTAATTCTGGCCGACTTCTTCTCTTGGAAGCTAATAGCCTAATATAAATTATCTTCTTGAGCCGACAAGGCTTCTAGGGTTATTAGCCAACTCATTAGGGTTTCTCTTGCTTCCCAGAGTCTTCTATTCTCGTTAGGTTCAAACATGGGGGTAAATACCTTCCGCAACTACCATAATATTAACAACCCCAACCCATTTCTCTACCATCCAATAGTTTGATTCAATTCAAATAAATAATCAAAACATTATGGTGTAAGAACCACGGTGGGTGGGCTGGTACCTGGTCTTGCCAAAGCTCTCCCCCATGCCTAGAGGTCACTTGTTCGACTCCTATGGAGTCATAAAAATTTTACCACACGCAAACCATTGGAGGGGTGCCATGTGGCACCATTACATTCACCTACAAAAATGACACGCGTCAAAATGCGATTTGCTCACGTCTGCCAACACCTACCTAGTCAGCATGCCAACTCCTCTACCACGTCACTATATGAACATACGACCTGTATGGTCAGTTGCCACGTTAGCACTGTACGGCCTATATAGACTACACAGTTAGCAAAATTTTGCTTGTTTGGAAAAATGAACAATAAGCGATATCTTGCTCATACGACGTTCGTTTGAGCCCATTCAAGTGGCATTGGGTTCATTACGATGAGGCCTACGCACATGTCCATTTTGAAGTGATTCCAATCACTTTGATTTTTTAGCACGATTTGATCCCCTGGATCACACCTCCCCATTGGGAATCTTTTGGACCTCCAAAAGACTACTTTGAGTCAATCTGTAGATGAGGGTACAGTTACCTCACCCTTACAATCTCAATCCATCCAGCCTTGCTTGGATTGGTGCCTTTGAGACTAATACGAAACTTGTCATGCCTTGTGTACTTGGCTTCGCTCTTCCTCAACTGTTCTTGAACGGTTTGCTGCACAAAGTTCAATGAAATTCTTGGCCTAGTTATAAACATGCTAAAAGTAATGTATATGCTCATCCCAAAACTTAGGATGCTTTCTTTTCAATCTAACCACCGTCTTGCCCATACCAAAATGGCCAGCAACAAGAGAAGAATGCACTTTCGTTATCATGTTGACACTTTCACCCTGTGAAAAACAAAGCTTGCCAAGATACAAAAGTTTACCATGCACATAGGAGTCCAACTCCTCAACTTGGTTAGTACGACATAAAGTTGCATAAACATTCTTTCCATCAACATCTAAAGCATATTGTTCCAAATAGCTCTTATGCATGATAGGATTATACTTAAAAATAACTAAAGCACTAACAATAGGCCTAGTAAGCATATCAACAAGTTTATCATAAAATTATTTCTTATACCTTATCACCAAGTGGAAAACATAACTTGTCAAGGCATGCAATGGAGCTTTCTTTGCTTTCAAAGATTTCTTCCACGTGTCTTCTTCAGAAATCATATATGTAGTCTTGTTCAAGGCTATGAAATCTACCTACATATACCATATACAATCTTTTTTTGGTACCAAACCAATTGGTGTCATGCATGGCGAAGTGCTTGGTTTGATGACCCCTTTGTCAAGCAACTCTTGGGCTTGTTTTCTGATTTCAACATTCTCCATGTCTGACATCCTGCACATATCAATTTTTGGAAGAGGACCTCCTTGCTGCAATAGAATCTCATGTTGGATACCCCTTTTAGGAGGCAGTCCCCTTGGTTCCTAAAACATATCAAAATTTTCGTTAACAACATCATGCAAATCAGATTGTAACTTTTCATCACATCCTTTGAGAACTTGTTATTCATCATTGTCTTTGGGTTTAGTCATCAAAAGTACAAGGTTCTTACTAGCATTGACTAGTCTCTTCATTTGTCCAACATTTGTAAGTGACAAATTCATCTTCTTTTTATGTGCTCTATCAATGTACTCAACTCCATTTTTAAACAAATGATACTTGTTCTCATGATGATGAAAAATGGTTCTCCTATCATATAAGTATGGGCTTCCAAACACAATACCACAAATATCCAATGGAATAACATCAAGCTCTACCTCATCTATATAGTTTGCAGTGATGGCAAATCTAAGTTTACACCTTGTCACATACAATTTGGCATTGTCACATATCCAACCTAAAGGGTATGGTTTAGGATGAGGAGTAGTTTCCAAATCTAGTTTCTTAACAATGTCTTCAGAAATAAGGTTTGCTTGTGATCCCATATCAAAAAGAGTATCTATCTTGGTCTGTTTTGAAATTACCCTTATGTGGAAAAGCTCTATCCTTTCTTTTTCATGTTGAGTTTCATTGATGGAAGAATTTGAAGAACTAGTGCTTGCAATAGAATTCTTACCTTGTAAACCAATGGCTATGATTTTTGTTTCATCTTCTGAATCAGATCCTAAATATTGTTGTACAGTTGCAGCGATGTTTGGTTTCTCTTTGTTGTTGAACTTTTTGGATCTCTTTTCAGGATGAAGTTTCCAACAATGGTCTTCATCATGGCCATCCTTTGAACAATGTTTACATGAGATTTTCTCTCTCTCTTTCTTGACTGGAGCATTTTTCTTTCCATTTCCTTCAAACTTCCTCTTTCCCTTGTCTGCATTAAAAGACTTCTTGCTTTCCTCTTGAGGTTCATTCCTTCCTCTTGCCTCTAAATGAGTAGCCTGCACACATACTTCATCTAGATTTCAAGGATTAAACATACTTATTGTATGCCTCAAGTAGCTATGCAAACCTCCAATGTCTTTGAGCAAAGTATCTTGTGAAGACAAATATGCACCCAAAACCAAAGATATTCTCCTAAATTCTTGAGTGAAACTTTTCACATCTTTCCCTTTGGCTTGCCTAAAGTTTTTCCAATCCATAATACCTTTTTGCATGTATGCTAATGGATAAAATTTCCTTTTAATTGCAACAATAAAATCATTCCAAGAGTATAAAACTTTACAATGTTTATCCATGTCCTCTTGAGTTTTGGATTCCCACCAAATGAGTGTTGCACTATCCAATCTTAAATAAGCAAGTTGAATCTTAGTTTCATCATCTGTGATTCTTTGTATCCTACAATACACTACAATATGACGAATCCAATTATCTAATTTCTCAGCATTTACCTCTCCATTGTACATTGGCAACTCAAACTTAATATCAAGCTTTAGAAAAGGAGTTTGTAAAGGATTTTTACCATTATCTTTTGGAGAATTTGGAGGTGGTTGTGAAATTGTGGAAGAGGTGGAAGATGGAGGTGAAGGAGGTGGAGAAACACCACTCCGTCCATTTCCCTTTGGAGTTTTATCACCACTGTCTCCATTTCCCTTTGGAGGGTTGGAGCTTTCACCTTGCAATCTTGCATTTCTTTCTTCTAACAAAACTTTGACCATATCAGTCATATCATAAAAAGATTTCTTGAAGTTTTCCTCCTCTGAAGGAAGAGTTCCATGGATGTCCTCATGAGCCATACTTGGTGAATACCTCCTTGAAAATTGAGGTGATTTGATAGTTCTCCTTCTTGATAGTTGAGAACTTGGATCTATAAGTTGACCTTCTCCTCTTGTGAGCTTCAACCTTGTAAGCATAAAAAAAAAAAAACAACTTGCAAACAATCAAGCCTTCAAAAACCTATGCTCTGAGACCAACTTATCTGAAACAAAGTGAATATGTTTCCAATAGATCTTTAAAATGAAGAAGACTTATCTATTTAAATTGAAAGTGTATTAATGGTATGTGTTTGGGTAATTGGATCAAGTTACTAACACATAAATTTAGTGAGTTTTACTTAAGGATGAGAAACATAGCATATAGATAAAAAACATCAATAATGAACACATAACACAACAAATGATAAAGGAGTTCACCCCTCACTTGGGCTATATCTCCTGGTCCAGCTTCCCTTGGATCATTTTCATTATTCTTAAAAATTTCACTTACAATGCTCCAAATACAAAATAGATGGGTCCAATGGCTTTAGAACATCCAAAAACCCCTAGCTGGTATTTTTCGACACTTGGTTTGGCCAAAAAATGAAGAAGTTACACCTCCTAGAAGTTTTCCCCTTCAAGCTCGTTGTACTTGATCGCCAAAACACACCCACTGACAGACTAATCTAGCTCCCGCAATGTTACTGGGCCTAAAACCCAACACACATGCGCATCCCCCAAATTGGGGCATAATGTCAAACCGTTAACGGGATTAGCACCCCCTTGGGCGAAGGTGTAGGTCGCTCTGTGAATGAACAACCTGGGTCCCACAATGTTACTGGACCTAAAATGCAACACACATTCACATCCTACAAAATGTGGCATAATGTTGAACTGTTAGTGGAATAAGCGCCTATCATGGCAGGGGACGTGGTCACGTGCCCTCCCATGTGTCTGGGCACCGACATGAATTTTCTCACATTTCTTAGAATCTGTTGCTAGCTCTGCATGTTGTGGTAAGGTCATGTGGCATGTGTTATAACCGTGGGATATGCGGTAGGGGCTATACCAAAACGGGGCTACGAGCTAACCGTTTCAATGGTCATATGGAAAGGAATTATAACCGAGGGTTAAACCACATACAACTCCCATGCCAATAGTTTAAACATGTAAATATATTGTGGGCTAATAGTTTGCAATGATCACACCAAGTGTTAAATGGTGTGGACATGTGACAAGGTCGTGTGGTAGTGCATGCGTCAGGGGTTGGGGCCTAGCACCGACCCTTTTCTCTGCCATTTGATAGTTTGATTCAATTCAAATAAATAATTAAAACATTATGTTGTAAGAACCATCACGGGCGGGTTGGTAGCCCAATCCTTCCAAAGTTCTCCCCCACGCCTGAAGGTCGTGTGTTTGACTTCTATGGATTCATAAAAAATTTACCACACGAAAACCATTGGAGGGGTGCCACGTGGCACCATTACATTCGCTCACAACAATGACACGTTTCAAAATATGATTCACCCACATCTGCCAACAACTGCCTAGTCAACATGCCAACTCCTCTGCCACATCACTATACGGACATACGACATGTACGGTCAACTGCCACGTCAGCAATATACGGATTGCACAGTCAACAAATTTTTTCTTGTTTGGTGAAATGAACAAAAAGTGATATCTTGCTCATACGACATTCGTTTGAGAATGTTCAAGTTGCGTTGGGTTCATAACAAGGATACCTACACACATGTCTGTTTTGAAGCGATTCTGATCACTTTGATTTTTGAGCACAATTTGATCCCCTGGATCACACCTCCCCATTGGGAAGATTTTGGACCTTCAAAAGACTACTTTTAGTCAATCTGTAGATGAGGGTATATTTATCTCACCCTTACAATCTCAATCCATCCATCCTTGCTTGGATTGGTGCCTTTGAGACCAATACGAAACTTGTCATGCCTTGTTGTGTACTTGGCTTGGCTCTTCCTCAACTATTCTTGAATAGTTTGTTGCACAAACTGAATTGGTTCAATGAACTTCTTGGCATGGTTATAAACATGCTGAAAGTGATGTAGATGCTCATCCCAAAACTTATGATTCTTGATTTGCAATCTAGCCACCGTCTTGCCCATACCAAAATGGCCAGCAACAAGAGAAGAATGTACTTCCCTTATCATGTTGACACTTTCACCCTGTGAAAAACATAGCTTGTCAAGATACAAAAGTTTATCATGCACATAGGAATAAACTCCTCAACTTGGTTAGTATGACATAAAGTTGCATAAACATTCTTACCATCAATATCTAAATCATATTGTTCCAAATAGCTCTTATGCATAATAGGATTATGCTTAAAATTAACTAAAGCACTAACAATAGGCCTAGTAAGCATATCAACAACTTTATCATAAAATTATTTCTTATACCTTATCACCAAGTGGAAAACATAACTTGTCAAGGCATGCAATGGAGCTTGTTTTTCTTTCAAAGATTTCTTCCATGTGTCTTCTTCAGAAAGTTTACAAGGAGACCTACACACATAGCTTGTCAAGATACAAAAGTTTACCATGCACATAGGAGTCCAACTCCTCAACTTGGTTAGTATGACATAAAGTTGCATAAACATTCTTGCCATCAACATCTAAAGCATATTGTTCCAAATAGATCTTATGCATGATAGGATTATACTTAAAAATAACTAAAGCACTAACAATAGGCCTAGTAAGCATATCAACAAGTTTATCATAAAATTATTTCTTATACCTTATCACCAAGTGGAAAACATAACTTGTCAAGGCATGCAATGGAGCTTTCTTTGCTTTCAAAGATTTCTTCCACGTGTCTTCTTCAGAAATCATATATGTAGTCTTGTTCAAGGCTCTTAAATCTACCCAAATACGCCATATACAATCTTTCTCTGGTACTAAACCAATTGGTGACCTCCATGGTGAACTTCTTGGTTTGATGACCCCTTTGTCAAGCAACTCTTGGGCTTGTTTTCTGATTTCAACATTCTCCATGTCTGGCATCCTGCACATGTCAATTTTTGGAAGATGACCTCCTTCCTGCAATAGAATCTCATGTTGGATACCCCTTTTAGGAGGCAATCCCCTTGGTTCCTGAAACATCTCAACATTTTCGTTAACAACCTCATGCAAATCAGATTGTAACTTTGCATCACATCCTATGAGAAATTGTTCTTCATCATTGTCTTTGGGTTTAGTCATCAAAAGTACAAGGTTCTTACTAGCATTGACTAGTCTCTTCATTTGTTGAGCATTTGTAAGTGACAAATTCATCTTCTTTGTATGTGCTCTAACAATGTACTCAACTCCATTTTTAAACAAATGGTACTTGTTCTCATGACAATGAAACATGGCTCTCCTATCATATAAGTATGGGCTTCCAAACACAATACCACAAATATCCAATGGAATAACAACAAGCTCTACCTCATATATATAGTTTGCAATGATGGAAAATCTAAGTTTATACCTTTTAGTCACATGCAATTTGGTGTTTTCACATATCCACCCTAAAGGGTATGGTTTAGGATGAGGAGGAGTTTCCAAATCTAGTTTCTTAACAATGTCTTCAGAAATAAGGTTTGCTTGTGATCACGTATCAAAAAGAGTATCTATCTTGGTATGTTTTGAAATTACCCTTATGTGGAAAAGTTATATCCTTTATTTTTCATGTTGAGTTTCATTGATGGCAGAATTTGAAGAACTAGTGTCTGCAATAGAATTCTTACCTTGTAAACCCATGGCTGTGATTTTTGTTTCATCTTCTTAATCAGATCCTAAATCTTACTGTACAGTTGCAGTGATGTTTGGTCTCTATTTGTTGTTGAACTTTTTGGATCTCTTTTCAGGATGAAGTTTCCAACAATGGTCTTCATCATGGCCATCCTTTTAACAATGTTTACATGAGAGTTTCTCTCTCTCTTTCTTGACTGAAGCATTTTTATTTCCATTTCCTTCAAACTTCCTCTTTCCCTTGTCTCCATTAAAAGACTTCTTGTTTCCCTCTTGAGGTTTGTTCCTTCCTCTTGCCTCTAAATGAGTAGCCTGCACACATACTTCATCTAGATTTGAAGGATTAAACATATGTATTGTATGCCTCAAGTAGCTATGCAAACCTCCAACGTATTTGAGCAAAGTATCTTGTGAAAACAAATATACACCCAAAACCAAAGCTCTTCTCCTAAATTCTTGAGTGAAACTTTGCACATCTTTCCCTTTGGCTTGCCTAAAGTTTTACCAATCTATAATAGCTTTTTTCATGTATGTTAATGGATAAAATTTCCTTTTAATTGAAAAAACAAAATCATTCCAAGAGGATAAAACTTTACCATGTTTATTCATGTCCTCTTGAGTTTTGGCTTCCCACCAAATGAGTTCCGCATTGTCCAATCTTAAAGAAGCAAGTTGAATCTTAGTTTCATCATATGTGATTCTTTGTATCCTACAATACATTTCAATATGACGAATCCAATTATCTAATTTCTCAATATTTACCTCTTCATTGTACATTGGCAATTCAAACTTAATATCAAGCTTTAGCAAAGGAGTTTGTAAAGGAGTTTTACCATTATCTTTTGGAGAATTTGGAGTTGGCTGTGAAATGGTGGAAGAGGTGGAAGATGAAGGTGAAGGAGGTGGAGAAACACCACTTCGTCCATTTCCCTTTGTATTTTTATCGCCATTGTCTCCATTTCCCTTTGGAGGGTTGGAGCTTTCACCTTGCAATCTTACATTTCTTTCTTCAAACAAAACTTTGACCATTTCAGTCATATCATAAAAATATTTCTTGAAGTTTTCCTCCTATGAAGGAAGAGTTCCATGGCTATCCTCATGAACCATATTTGGTGAATATCTCCTTGAAACTTGAAGTGATTTGATAGTTCTCCTTTTTGACAGTTAAGAAATTGGCTCTACAAGTTGACCTTCTTCTCTTGTGAGCTTCAACCTTGTAAGCATCATAAAAACAAAAACAACTTGCAAACAATCAAGCCTTCAAAAACCTATGCTCTGATACCAACTGATCTGAAAATGGAATGATGTTTCCAATAGATTTTTAAAATTAAGAAGACTTATCTCTTTAAATTGCAAGAGTATAAATGGTATGTGTTTGGGTAATTGGATCAAGTTAATAACACATAAATTCAGTGAGTTTTAATTAAGCATGAGCAACATATCATACGGATAAAAACCATCAATAATGAACACATAACACAACAAATGATAAAGGAGTTCACCCCTCTCTTGGGATACATCTCTTGGTCCATCTTTCCTTGGATCATTTTCATTATTATTAAAATTTTCTCTTACAATTCTCAGAATACAAAATAGATGGCTCTAATGGCTTCAAAACGTCCAAAAATCCCTAGCTGGGCTTTTTCGACACCTGGTTTGGCCAAAAAATGAAGAAGTTACACCTCTTGGAAGTTTTCCCCTTCAATCTTACTGTACCTGATCGCCAAAACGCACCCAATAATAGACTAACCTGGCTCCCACAACATTACTAGGCCTAAAATCTAGCACATGTGTGCATTCCACAAATTAGAGCATAATGTCCAATCGTTAACGGGATTATCGCCCCCTTGGGGGGAGGTGTAGGTCGCCCTGTGAATGACCAACCTGGCTCCCACAACACTGTTGGGACTAAAACCCATCACACGCACACATCCTGCAAAACATGGCATAATGTCTAACCGTTAGTGGAATAAGCGCCTATCAGGGCGGGGGACATGGTCGCGTGGCCCCCCATGTGTCCGGGCATCGATCTGAATTTCCGCAGCTGTCTTGGAATCCATTTCTAGCTCTACGCGTTGTGGTAAGTTCATGTGGCATGTGTTATAACCATGGGCTATGCGTTGGGGGCTATACCAAAACGAGGCTACGAGCTAACCGTTGCAATGGTCGTATGGAAAGGAATTAGAACCGAGCACTAAACCACGTAACAAATCTTGCACCAATAGTTTAAACGCGAGAATAGACCGCGGGCTAACAGTTTGCAATGGTCGTTCCAAGTGTTAAATGGTGTGGACATGGGACAAGGTCGTGTGGTAGTGCATGCACCGAGGGTGGGGCCTAGCCCCAACCCTTTTCTCTACCATCTGATAGTTTGACTCAATTCAAATAAATAATTAAAACATTATGGTGTAAGAACCACCATGGGTGGGCTGGTAGCTCGGTCCTGCCAAAGCTCTCCCCCACGCCTGGAGGTCACGTGTTCGACTCCTATGGAGTCATAAAAATTTTACCACATGCAAACCATTGGAGGGGTACCACATGGCACCATTACATTCTCCCACAACAATGACATGTGTCAAAATACGATTAACCCACATCTGCCAACACCTGCCCAGTCAACATGCCAACTCATATGCCACGTCATTATATGGTCGTGTGACCTATACGGTCAGCTGACATGTCAACACTGAACGGACTGCATAGTCAACAAAATTTTGCTTGTTTGGCGAAATGAACAGAAAGAGATATCTTGCTAATACGACATTTGTTTGAGCCCATTCAAGTTGCATTGGGTTCGTAACGACGAGGCCTACGCACATGTCCATTTTGAAGCGATTCCGAGCACTTTTATTTTTCAGCACAATTTGATCCCCTGGATCACTAATGGTCCTAGAGGCCGATAAATCGATGACCCAGGCCATGTCAAGGTTCTAACTAGCATGAGGATTAATTATATACCTTCTACCTTTGAACATGCCTCTATGGGGTCCATGTTAAAGCGACGACTATCGTTCTTTGCGCACACACTCTGATTAATGACTAGATCTCCTTTCATTGTCATAGTCTGAACCCTTCAGAGTAGTACTTCAAAATGGTCAACTCCCCTCCTAACCTCACTTACATAGAGTCCTACATGGCATCTGAGTTGGTGCTCAAGACATGTGTCCCTACCCAACTCTGCCACCTGACTTAACACTTGGCACTCGATCACGTTACTTCTCACCCTGAAAGTGCCATAACAGATTGCCACGTGGTGCAATAGCCCCCTGACATGTGGACTCTCCATGTGGACTGATGTGGTGTACACATCATCGTTGACCATTGGCACATCCTACTATGTGTTGACACATGTCCTTTGCGTATAGGTTGGATGACATCAACCCTGTCAACATGATGTCACCTTCTTCTCGGCCTCGTCCAAAGGAGACCCACCAAGATCTACGGTCATATGATGTTAAGGCCATTTCCCTTTTGATAAATGGTAACAATGACAGCATGGAGCCGCCTTAATTCAACCCAGATGGCGATTTTAACTTTTCATGAAAAAGAAGAAGGAATATGAATCAAGAAGAAGATGGGGTGGATAGGGGTTAGTTTGGTTTTTAGCAGAAATAGCAGGATGAGAATGCCTTCAATAAGAGATGCATTCTTAAGTAGGAAGCGAAATGAATTTCATCTCATACTAGAGGCTTGGATCCAAGTATCTGTGTATATTGTTTAACTCAAATATTCTTGCTCGGCATGTGCTCCAATAGGGTGCATGTAATATTGTTGGGTCATTGGCTTATGTGCAATCATGGAGATCAGAATTCAACCCAATGAACGAAAATCAATGATCAAATTTGAAGGGTTACTCTTAATTTTAAGTTGAAGGGTATATATTCACTCAACCCTTCCACGATGAAAAGTTGAAAAGGTATTTGTACTTCAATTGAAAAGAGTAAGCTAGGTACACCACCATATAGATAAGTTGAAATTTCAATAGAATGTAATAATAAACATACTTTACAATTTCAAATATAACATTTTGATGGGTTATATATATTAATAATATTAAAAATTTATAACCATAGAGCCACGTTTTATTTTCAGGAATTTCAAAGTGTTAAAAATGATAATATGAAACTCTAGACACAATGACAAAATCAAACTTTTATGTGAACACCAATATAAAAGAGGATGTAATCTATGTATCCATATGATGCATGAGCAGTGTATCATATTGTGATCACACCCCAATCTTTCCTGACCATGTGAGTCATGTTCATTTTAGATCTCATTAGAAAATAAGAAATTGTAGTAGATTTTGAGGTCATTATTGAAGAGTGATAATTCTATAAACATCATTATAAAAGCAGTGAAGAGACCCTACTTCCATTATAGGCCTCTAGGAATATAACAATCTAGCATGATTGCATCCATTTCTTATTATTTAAGCTAAGATGTTTATGATTTGGAACTTCCAAAGATCCATAGAAAGATGAAACTAAATGAAATTACTCATCAAGAACACCAAGTATGTTAATTTTTTATTGGGGATATTGATTATTCACTTTATTTCTCAAACCATGCGAAAATGCATGAAAAATTGAGATGTTAGAACATAATCTCTATTGCATAAGTTCGATGAATAAAAATTATGTTACCTTCTCCCTAGTTTTCTTAATAATCCCACCTAGTGTCAAAAATGGTGTTCCAAGAATTAACGCTATAAAGGATAAATCTCCTTGATCTTAGCTTGGGATGAGGTAGGGGGAAAGACATCTATGGGGAATTCTCAAAATATTTACAAGGTATGGTTACACTGATGTCAATGTTACTAGAAAAAAGAAGATCACAAAGGAAATAACATTATGGAAAGTGTCAGAGGAAAAGATAACAAAACAAATGGCATTTTGGTGAGTGTGAGATTCAAAAACATGAAGTATGTAAATTAAATGCAATGATAATTCCTACATTGACAAGATGCAACAATGATCATAACACACGAATCCGAGTGGGGACTCACAAAGACAAGGTGTCTAAGCTTCTTTGGTAAGCTTTCATTAAGTGAAACATAAAATAGTGCATACACCAATATGGTGGTAGGATATCCATCTAAGTGTGAGCTATGTGATGGATTTAATGTTGTGGAAGGGTACACCATATCACATAATAGATAAGAGGAAACTAGAATAGAGATGATTTTAGTCTTTAGATGTCAAAGGCAAGTATTGTGTGATGAACCAATGTTCATTGACCAGCCAAGCATTAGAGGTGAGGACTTTGATCGGCAATTGAAAATCTTACCCTTCTTTTGACATTTTATAATATTTGTTGTCCTTCATAAATGACAAGTGATTTCAAAAAACTGTATTTTTTTAAGTGTGTTTTTTTAATTACCCATCTAGGACAGGTTTGAACCCCTTGGAAGTGCTAGGAAGGGTTCAATTTCAATCGCTAGAAACTATCCTGTTTGGATTGAATTCTCAAGACTTACATTAGAATTATGCTCGCTTGCATATATGTTTTCTCAAAGGATCTTGGCATTTCATCTTGGATGGACGGAGAAACTCAATCAAGGCCAACCCTCGGGTGTGTGTGGAAGTTGGTTTAAAAAAGATGTTGCCTCAATTCATTTCAGTTCTCAACAGAAAAGGAGTCCTCCAATGAAAGGTTGGATACTTAGATTTGCATGCCACCCATAAGATCATCGTATTAGCAACTGTCCTTATAAAAACCCTTATTTAGAACTAGCGTAGGATCTATTATGCACAAAGAGGGATCAAATTTTTTTCTCATTTTTTTTACTATAACATCTTGATTCGACCCTCTTGAAAATTGTAAGTATTTTATTTCCGTAGTTAATAAAAAATGACCAAGGCCTAGGGGGGTTTATGCCTAAAAACATCTATCTCACCCATTTCAAATTTGAATTTCAAAGCTAAAATGGCTTCAGAGGAGTGGAGGAAACAAATTCCTCAATCTAAGTCACTATTTCCTAAAATCTAAGTTGTCTCCTCTACATTCTTGAAAATAAGAAAAGAAGTTGAGTTTGAATTCTCTTGCCATCATGCATGAAGGAAATTCAAATAGGGAAAAAGGGGTTGTTAGGAAAAAAGGAGTTTCTAGAAGAGAGACAACAGAAAATTGAGAGTCAAGTCTATGTAGAATAGACTAGCCATGAGAGAAAGCTTCTAGAATGAGAAAAAGTGCAAACCAAGGGGATTCTTCATAAGCTTGGAATATTAGCCGGGACCGACCTTTCTACGCACACATTGAATAACACTACAAGGATAATTTTATGAGGTATTGTGCATAAACGAATGAAATACTTCTTTTGTTGTGTGGGGCAGGTAATGTGGGTGCCTAAGAGTTATTTTGTCCTCAAAAATCTCAGCAGTAAAAATCACTTGGTTTGAGTTGTTGAGTCTAAAATTCAGAGTTTATTTTTTTCTTACTTCGCCCTGCTGGTATCATAACCCGACTATGGGGTGGTTTCACAACACACTACCTGAGATTGGGTGGAAATCACTCACCCAGTTGGTTGTTTGGGTCTACAACATTCAAAAGATAAGTTATATTTTTATTTTGGATCATATATTTGTTTGTGAAATATTAAGATAAATACGTTGCTTTACCTATATCAATTATGTATCTGGTTTTTACATATCCCTATAGATCATTATTTTACAGTTGATGAATTAAATTATGAGCAAATCTGTTTCTGTGGAGGAATAAAATATGATTATGGTAAAAATCGCAGACTATATTTGCCATTGCTTCCTGTCAAAGTATAACTCAGACATAGCTTGTTAAATTACTCCTCTTGTTGCCTACAGTCACTACTTCTCCTCTGCTTGCCCGTACACAACACCTTTGGACATGGGTGGATTTTGTGGTTACACAGGTTGAAGCAATATAAGAAGTTCGTGTTTTAAAATAAATTTTCATCCTTTCAGATTAATGTTACAGTGAATTACTAGTTTTCTGGCAGGCTACAATTAAGTCAATTTTCTGGCATGCTACAACTAAGTCACACAAAAGAAAAGATAAAATGTTGGATTGAAATTTCAAAGATCAATGTGCCAGAAGACTACTCATTTCAATTTTTTATGTTTTGACTATTAGCTATGTATGGTCTTTTTGTGTTGAGATTTCGTTATGCCAGTGGAGTCAATTTCCTTCTTTGTTTTTTTGGAATTGAGGGTACATATGTGGCTTTGCAATTCTATAGCCGTGGTCAGCTATTTCGGGAACATTTTCACTAATAGAAATAAATTCCTAGATTTTATAAGAGGACAGAGGAAGAATATAAGGTTTGTCTTATAGGATATCAGGTCAACTTCCTTCTTTATTTAGTATTGGATACTGCAGGAAAATAGTTTTGTGATTCTAGTAGAAATTGTGTTTATGTCTTTGATATTTGATATTTTTTTGTTAATTATTGTTGTAAGTCACTAACAATTCAGACGACAGATGAAGTCATTAGTCAATACTATATTGAAAAAAAAAAATATGTGATTCAAATTTTGGGAGGCCATTGTTCTTTTTTGTCCTCACAGGAGCAACTAAGCAACTAGTTAACGTGGAGTCCAAAATTTCACAATTGTATGGCCAAAGCTCTACTAGTTTATTCTTTGATGAAAAAAAGGCTCATCTTATCATTTCGGTTTGTGGCTAAATATGTGGTTTTGATTGAAGTTGTTTAAACTTTAATTTTCTTGTAGAGCAGGTTTTCTTGAGTCTCCCTTGT
>JASDQU010259882.1:0-12553 GCA_032191745.1 Picea mariana
AACTATTCATAGGAGTTACTTCAAACTCATCTGAGCATGTTTGGAGGATTCCTTTCATTTGTTCCAATACACAATTCTATCATGAGAATTGAGTTACCTTTAACTTTTATGCACAGATCGACCAAGTTTCTCTTAACTCCATAACCTACCCAAATACCACATTAAATGCCATTAATTAACCTTGAGTTTATATAAAATAGAATGATATTTGGGTTAAGTATTTGCAATCAAATGAGGAAAATCCAAGGATAAAAGTGTTGAGTTGAACGTTGCTCAAAAATTTCCTATTCATATCAAACATGTAGCAGCATAGGTCGGTAAGGTTACCTCCCTCTCTGATTTTTCATTAAATCTAGGGTTAGTTCTTTGTTTACATTTTTCCTGCCCCTTTCCCTAGATCGATATCCCTCTCTTTCATGTTCTTCCTCACTCGGCCATTATGCTACCTCTCCATTTTCAACCATCCTTGTGATCATTTTGAATCTACTCTTGGATGTGGGATATACAAAAAATCGACCTTTTCCCCCTCCCTATTATACGATAGACTTATACCTATCCTCACACTTAGAAATTTCAAACCCCAAACCCATCCAAGCAATGAAGGCTTGACCTAGTTGAGCCCTAAATGTTCCCTCCTACTCCTTTAGGTTGGTCGTAGTTCTCCCCATAATTCTCTGTGTTCATAAAAAATCCTAATCCGAAAACCTTTATAGTAACTCTCGAAGCATATTGAAGAAGTTACTCCTAAATTCTCCAATGTGCTCGGATGAATTGACATCAACTCTTCCACACACTTTCAGAGTAAATGGAAACAACTCCTCCGATCATATTGGAGGAGTTAGTTTTAACTCCTCTGATATGATTTTGTTCGGAGGGTTTCCCAATAAGCGCTCCAAACTCCTCTATGAAATTTGACCAACACTTTTGAATACATATTAGAGATATTACTAACAAATCCTATGATTTTCTCGAAGGATTTGTTACTAACTCCTCCGATATGCTCGGAGGAGTTGTTACTAACTCCTCTGATATTCATTAAGGAAGTTATTTTACTATGCTTCGATTTTTCTTTTCCAAGTTGATACCCAATATTTTCACCCCATAATTTCACTGAGCATTATTTACTATTAACTTGACATCGATCGTGTTGTAAGGCTAGTCATTCAAGCAGTTTTATCATCCCTCCCTACTGGATGGTAGTTCATAGGGAAAATTGAATTAGTTGACCGTCCTTCTCTACCATCGTACCTAGATATATAGATAATTTAACCTAGAGGGAGGCAAAACGACTATTGAATGACATCGATATCTTTATCAGTCAGAGCGAGAAGGAAAAGGAAAATCCTATAGTGCCTTATCAATTTCTCTATAATGAGAAGGTGTTTTCCATGTGGACATTTGATATCTGGGTAGCTTCCTATGATGGTTCCACTCTATAATTGTCCTATTATTTGACAGTTTCCAAATAACATGTTCTAAATTTATCCTATATGCAGATTCATACATGTCACCATGAAAGAAGATGATGATGAAACTAATAGGGGTTGAGCCATATGGAAGCTCCCGACAGACAATAGAGGTAGAAAGTGTCAGGACCATATATGACGATACATAGAGACTTCTAGACAAAGATGGGGAAACTTTAAAATGAGGAGAAGCATATTATATGTTTAAGAAATCAAAATTCTTGATGGAAGAAGAGGAACTAGACAAGCTCCAAGTGCTAAGGAACATAAAAAAATCAGGAATTTTCAAAGTGGAAAGACATCCAATAGTTTTCCTTTATGTATACGCCGTTTCCTAGATTTTGAAAAACATAGACATAGGTATTTGATATATATTTAATGAAAGAAAAGAACCTATAGCTTCATTCAGGCTCGATTATTTAGCTAAGTGTTACCACATTGAAGCTAGGAATAAAAGGATAAATGGTAAACTCCTCAGCAAGTTGGATCTCACACCAAAATATTTATTCCCCACGTGGTATAAAGTAGAGAAGAAGTTCAAATATCATCCCAAGAGTATATACCCCACAACCAATTTAAGGAGACCCTACCAATATATGGTAGCCATGATGTGCAGGTTGTGAGGGGAACCAGATGCAACCCGATTTCCCTTATCATACATGCCCCTAATTTATTTTTGTGCAAATGTATGAGCCTTATTCAACTAGGAAGACATATTCTTTGAGAATCACAAAGATGTTATTTCCATAGTTACACAAGCACAACTAGGAAGTTTCCCCAGTTTCCATATGACTTCAAATATTCTAAACATCATGTGAACCACTCACAAGTACCCAAACATGGGATGGAGTTGGCTTCCCAGTGATGTCGCTATCCACATCTACTGCAAGGTGCTTTGGGAGCACAAATTTAAAAAAAATTATCAAAGATATGTGAACACTTCCTTTCCCCATTGTACAAGTTTATTTTTTGCACCTCCCCATCTTGTATGATAGACAAGAAAATATCAATAATAAAAAGGATTGGGGACTAGTATTTAATGGAATATGACACATATATATGGATATATGGTGCAATCAAACCATGCCATCTACTTTCTCGGTTTGTCCCTTGAAAGCTTGTGCTCCAATAAGTGGCATATCAAACTATCATACAAGGGGTCAGAGGGATGTTATAAATATTAAAGAAATCAATTTTTCCTCCACTACCTCTTTATATTGGAAACTATTTCTTTGAAAACACCAAACAAGCCAAGGTGGAAGTAGACATATTGCTTTCCTACAACTTTGGAGAGGAAAGATTCAGGAGGAATGAACCCTAGAAAACCATGAAAGAGAACTTCCATAGAATGAGACTCTCATATGAGTACACCACCAATTTAAGGGGAGAAGAGGATATACATCAAAATGTCAAGACCTATGATGAGGTCATTTTCAATAGATGGGGCCAGCCAAAAGGAAGAATCACAGACAAAGAAGCTACAAGAGAGGAAACTATAAAAAATGAAGAGAGATATGAACTTGAGATATCGTCCCCAAACCATACCTTGCTTCTAGGCATGGTTCATGTGTAGCTTCCCAAAACTAATTTTCTTTCAACTCTCTCCAAGAAACCAATGAAATCAAAATTAGTAACCATGCATAGTGGAATTTAGTACCTTTATCTTATGCTTCCTTGTAGTTATTTAAAAACTGGTTCACAAAAAATATCGCCCAAATCATCTTCACTCCTACTACACTCTTTTTGGTTGCTTCTATTACTCATGAGGGAAACTAGTATCCGCAACATTTCCTGAGTAACATGCAGACTAAAACTTGCATCAAAAATATGATGGTATCATCGATAATTCTCATGACATCTAATATGCGTGATCCTTTGTGTGTGTCATATTTGTCCTTCACCCTTTCTGTTAATTCTTTCCCTTGATTATTATCCATGAATAAAGGTAGTGGGTATTCTCCTACTAATCACAATCCTTTAATCTGTGCGATAAGCTCGGTGTCAATCAAGAATATCCTTTCCAGCCAGAAGAAACCTCAATGGATGCAAATCAATTCTAACTTGATGGAGATAATGATTTATGCACTTCTGCCAAAGTGTGGGATCTCTAACAGGTTCAATATGCATGTTCGTTGCAATCATGTTTCCCACTCTTGCGGCTCAATTATAAGTAACGTGACTATAGGTTGAGTTGTGTGCACAGATAGTTTTGTGGTGCCAACTATGGAAATTTCTTCAAATCTGTAAGATCATGGTATGAAATCACAAACTTCCTACTGTTCCCAACATGTCTCCCTTAATACTGACCACAGGTGGAATCATCAATGCAACGAGGTCATAGTTTTACTCCTTGGGTAGTCTAACTGGATTTGTTGTTGGCTTCCTGGGTGGCACATATACCCTTGGAAAGTTTCCTAGTCTTGGATCTAATGCTTATTCTCTAGGGGTTTCTTCCTGTATAGGTATTGATGCCTTCTTAGTGCATGGATTATTCATCTATGATGCATATGCTCCTGCCTCTGGTGGTGTTATGGATCTCTGCAATTCATATTTGTTCGCAACTTACTTGGATCTATGTTCTATTTTAGTGTCCAAACAACTATGACCCTTTATCGTTGCCCCTCGTCTTCTTTCATGGGATGTTTCAAGTTGTTTCATTCCTCTTCACACAAAAATTCAGAGTCCAATCCAATTTTTTTCACATTCAATTCTTGTCCATATTCTGCATTAATTTTGTATTTTCTAGCGGATCGTAGTCTATATTTTCTCTCATGTCAAAATATTGTCATTTCATTTCATTTATGATGGTGTGTTTCCACTGTCTCATCATCATTTTTTATTTTTAATTCCTTTCCCATCATCGATGCAGGTCTTTATCCTATCTCTTTTTATGTTCAATTCAATTCTCCTTTCTTCCCACAATTTAGTTCACCTTCCTACGAGCAATTCAATTATCCTTCTTGTATGCCTTCATCTTTCTTTCTTATTTTCCATGACATTTTCTTGCTCATCTCTTTTTATGATAATTTGACTCATTTGAACAATGAATAATTCATAACTTCAAGCCTCTTGTATCTTAAAATATTTATTGTTTCTTACGTCAAGAATGTTTTTTCCAGTATAATAGAGATACTTATATAGTACACATACTATGGACTCATTCTAGTGTGTGGAAGGACAATTGTCCCTATACAGTTCTATATGACTTCCATTGACCATTCCTTTCATGATTTCCCATTCAATTTCTCCAATTGAACAACACCCGCCTTTGTCACAAATATTATCACATAGGGACACAACTAGTGCATTTGGAACCTTCCAGGGTGCTGCAAGAATTTGTTGTTATAGAAAAAAACTAGGTCTCCCATCTATAACTTATCTTTTTTACTATGTCTATCATGCCATTCCTTTTCACACATTTTCTGAACCAAGCAAACTTTTGTTTTCCATAAAGAAATTAGGAAGTTTAGACCTTATATCCTAAAAATCACACTAAATTCATTGTCCCATACCCATAAGTAAGATCCATGTTTGTTTGAAGGGAATTCAGTGAAGGACGAAGGAATTGGATGACATATATACAAGAATATGACCTAGAATTCAAACCAACCAACATTGTGAAAGCTCAAGTCTTGTTTTAATGAGTGACATAAGGAGTTGACATTGAAGAACAAGAGTAGGATGGTTGGAATATGAACCAATAATGTATACTTAGCAAGTTCCAAATGTTCTAGCGATTTAAGGATCATGTTACAATAATCCTAAATATTATTTGTAGCATGGAACCACTCCCGACCACCTCAATTCTAAGTAAACCAGCAGAAAGGTACAAAAAAATACATCTTAGAGATAATTGAATACACAACAACAAAAAAAATTCTACAGAGAACATATAGAACACTTATCTTTGCAAGTATACATTCACCAACTGGTTGTATACCAAGGGCGTTCCTCCCAAACATATACATTGTTGTTCTTTTACTCTCAACAACAGGTCACCCTCTAGTTAGGGCTATGGATCCACCAAAAAAGACAAGGTGGAAGTAGACGTCTCGCTTTCCTACGACTTTGGAGAGGAAATATTTAGGAGGAATAAACCCTAGAAAACCATGAAAGAGAACTTCCATACCATGAGACTGCCATACGAGTACACCACCAAGTTCTGGTGAGAAAAGGATGTACATCAAAATGTCAAGACCTATGATGAGGTCATTTTCAAAAGGTGGGGCCAGCCAAAAGGAAGAATCACGAAAGAAGAAGCTGCAAGAGAGGAAACCATAAAAAATGAAGAGAGATATGAACTTGAGATATCTTCCCCCATCTCCGTCTCAAGTCATTCAGGTTTTGCATAAGAGAATGAAGAGGCACCAGTAGATAAAAAGAGAAGATAGAAAGAGAAGGTACTGAAGAGGAGGAATGATGCAAAAAGGAAAAAAAAATTAGAATCCGACAAAGCAAAGGCTAGGGAAGAAAATGAAGCAAAAGAAAAATCAGAAGCCAAAGATAAAGCTATTGTAGAAAAATAAAGGGAGTTAGCTAAAGTGGCCAGAATAAAAGTTGTAACATACCCAACCAACGACATGTTGGGAACGGTACCTCAAAATGTCACTTTTGAACCAATTTTGAACTTTGATAATAATTAATTCAAAAAATAAGCATGAAAGACTCAAATGCATTAATCAAGATCCATGCTACAACATGAAATAAATAAACAATGTTCCATGCAACACAAATAACTAGTAGATAGGTACACAAAAATAAATCTCAAAGATAATTAAATACACAACAAAAAATTCATTCTATAGAAAACACAAAGAACACTTATCTTTGCAAGTAAACATTCACCAACTAGTTGTAGACAAAGGACGTTCCTCCCAAACATATACATTTTTGTTCTTTTACTCTCAACAACATGTCACCCCCTAGTTAGGGCTATGAATCCACAAGAATGGGGACTAAAACACACAGAAGTTGGCTAACTAGCTCTCAGGTTTACGAACCACACAACAAATCGAAATTTCCATCTCTCTTTTCCCATCAGCCTCCACAACCCATAGAAATAAACACCTTTCTCTGCCATGTATCCACTCGAGCTATTCCATTTCTTTCCAGGGCTTCAGTGCTATTGTTTAGGAAATTTCCATGCTAGAAACTCCAAGGATTCTAAGTTGTTGACAGTTCTTTCCGAACTTCCATCAATCTCATGCACACATGCATCCATTCCCTCCTGTAATGATCAATAATCTGTTACAACCATCTAGCAATGGTTCTCCTCCTCCATCCATTTGTTTACATGCTCCCCCCCCAAGACCACATGAATTCAACAAGAGTTAAATGAGGAATTCTAAAATGAAATGATTAACCAAGAGAAAATCACAAACAACCCATGTGTAGGGTTTATATAATTACATCAAAACAAGAACCAAATGGCCTTCCTCCTAAAAATCTCATCTAACCCCTTTCTCCATAAAATAAATTATGGGAAAATAAAATATAATAAAAATACTTAGCCCCTTAAGGCTCCTCTCTCGTGGAATCATAGCACCCTATATATTTTTTCCTTGTCTTTCTTATAGATAGTGGTGTATTTTATTAATGTATATGAAGTATTACATTTCCTAGGCACTCTGGCCCCTTTTAAGCTTTACTGTCTCACGAGTCTAAGTCACAACTACATAATACATTCTAGTTCATAAGGGTTAAAAATGGGGTGTTACATCCCCCTCCCCTTATTTTGGCACTTTCCTCAGTGCATAACACCATTCCAATGTTATTAACATTACAAATATAGGATCTTTTCCCTTAATCCACACAGGAAATCCAACCAACTCTTATATACATAAGAACTCTCACCTAAAATTAAACATCTATACATAGGCATTTCGACCCATAACATGTATAATAATATTCATGATTTATATTTCTAGCAACAGTTGCAACCAACAATATCTCCTTCCCTATCATCCCACAAAACCCAAAGAAATGAACCCCTTTCTCTGCCCTGCAATCCCTTGGGCTATTCCACTTCTCTTCAAGGCTCGAGTGCACTCATCTAGGAAGTTTCAGAGTTGTGTCTTCTAGAACTCCAACAACAAGAAGTCCACTGGAATTTCTTCATTCCATGCCTTCATCATTGAGCTCCATTTCCTTCTGGTGGTGTTTTTCACGAGCTTTTAGATTCAATATCTAACATCTCATTTGTATTATAAAAATACAGTCATCATGAGATATTTTTATATCAATTTCAATCATACATGTGAAATATGTTTTATATAGGAAAAAAACATTTCCAACCATCAACTTCAAACTCATAATTCGTTTAGCTCTTGAAGATGAAAGCATCAATATCTATTATGGCTTACACCAATTCCATAACCAATACCATTATTCTTGTAATTTTCTCAATCTTCAATCAACCAGTTTTTTTTTTAGTATAATCACGTAACAATTTGTAACGATTAATTTCTCAAATCTATTTTATATAGGAAAATAAAATTTCTAGGCATGAATTTGTTTTCTCATAATGGTTGGTTTTTACAACTGTAGATATCAGTCATCCTTCTGGGCTTACATCCATGCCATATCTAATACCATCCTACCTGCAATTTTCCTCAACCTTCACTCAGCCAAACAAGTTGTCAGTATCATGCATATGTATATTTTCATGGCAACAATTACAAAAATTCACAAAGTGATATAAGAATTGTTTACAACAACAATTCAATCACTTCCATTAATCAAACTATTAACTACCATGAACCCATCATTCTTTACACATGTATTATCAACCATTATTTTCTTTCTTCTATCCAACAATATTTCTATCACCCTATTCCCTTGACATAATGCTTTCATAATTTATCATTATATAACTACTCTCACCTGTAACTTTCTTGTTTCATTATCTAACAACTCCTGAAGTGTTTTCAACTTCATGGGTTAGCAATACTCACATCATTTTAGTTGTTATCAAAATCATTTCTATTTTATATAATACATATATGCATTCAAAAAAATACATTTAATAATTCTTGTAATACCACTTGTAACATTTTTAATAGTTCCAAAAAGTGATCTCAAAATTGTAACAAACAACAATCCAATAACCTTAAACTAGTATTCATATTAAAATTTAATGCAACTATCCATCATTATGTATTTTCAGCACCACATGCTTTTAATAATTCAACAATTAATTACTAAATAAAATAAAAATTGATGTGCCAATACCCATGGAAACATATACACAATGCATCCATGCATTGACTATATAATACCACATAACTATGTCATGCATTCCACCACGATGAGTTGGAAGGTCTGGACAACACCTCAATAGATCATCCAAACACTTCCTATTGCTTTCCTAACTATTTGGATACCTTCATTTTCAACCCAAATACAACACCAAGAATATATTTCTTAAGTTTTCTTCAGTGTTGGAAAATAGGTTGCAGTCCAAATATCATGTATACAGTAGATACCATTGAGAACTCATATAGCGCTATATCCGTTCCATATCCAACCATACTCTGGTCTCACACATGACTAGATCTAGGGATATTCATTGTTATAGAAGGAGTATGTCTCCTTAATTAACCCGGTTATGACCCCATAACCATTCATAACACAATATACAACTGATAATCTATCTAAATGAATTCTAGCATAAATAAGAATTACATACTCTAGTTCTTTGTCCATAACATATCGATTTAAATCCTGAAAAATTAACTGAGGGAATTTATTACCTCGATTCCCTTCAACATAGAAGAAAAAAAATGCATACCTGGTGTTGGGCTCTAAATATGTCCTAAAATATAACCTCTATGCATCATCCAAAGGTAAGCATTGGCACAAGTGTTTTACTTGTCACCTACGTAGGTTCTTACATTCCATTTTCAATACCCATCCTCCATAGATGCAACCCCTGCAAAGGGACACCAATTGTAACAAAATGAACGACAATTATTCTATTCAAATGAACAACAATACTTACAAAAGGAAAAGCAATCGTGACAAGGGAACGACAATCATTATATTGGTCCGAACTAATGTTGTATTAATTAAGTTGTAGTACTTTCCCATCTATCTAATGTGTCAACCTGGGGTTCGTAAACTGACGAAGAACATGCAAAGTATATGCAAGATTGAATTGGAACTAATCTAATCTAATGTTTAAGCTACGATTGAAATTGAATCATTAATCTAACACACGACTGAAATAGAATCATTAATCTAACACATGACTGAAATTGATTTGCGTAAATGAAATTAGTCTAGGAATGGGAAATTGCGTGAAGGAAACTAATCTAGGAATGGAAAACTACATGAAGGAAAATAAAATATAACATGTGAAGAGTTGAATGGCATAACAACATATGATATCTCTCACCAATGAATCAATCTTATATTAAAATAATCAAATCAATATTCATAAAAGAATAATGAAAGCATGAAAACCAAAACCATGAATCGAAGCTAAGAATCCCTTTCTCTTACGAATCCTAATGACTACCATTAATGACTACTCTAATTCCATATTATAATTACTTGATTACTACTTTAATTGAATCCTCATGAAGAGAGAGCACTCTCTTTTATACATGAGGGCCTTGAAGATAAGATAACCATCTCATTATTACAGATCCACTTTTCTCTCAACCTATTTCCCATTATTAAAAAATATAATCCCTTCAAATCCTCACATATATCTCTCATATATCTTGGATAATATATTCCAACCAAATATTCATGATCTTCTCCTTAGAATGGGCTTGAATTATCTCCTCAAATCTTGAAATGGTGGAGGAAGTGTTCGAGAATCTCTTTTGAATTAATCCTTCTCATATTTTTACACATTACAAAGCTCACACATTTTTGAGATATATACAAAAACATGTCAATTTTCTAACATTTAATCACAAATTCTTTTTTAATACTAAAATGAATAAAGTGGAAAATAATAAGGTGAAACCCAATTATATTTATGAAATGATGTCATGAAAGGTTAATGGGGCAATGAAATGTGAAGAATAATGAAGGGAAAGGTGGATGACAATATGACATTTCTGAGCCCCAACATACCCCACAACTTAACTTATTGCATGTCCTCATGCAACCATGCATGGATATTCTGAAGAAATTTTGGCATCTGAATGTCGGCTTTGAGTGATGATAATGAATGTTTCCAGGATGGGATTTACATGAGTAACAACTGACATTTTCTTATGGTTGGTTCTTGTGTGACAACCATGAATATAAAGAATGTTGGTTCTTGTGTTATCGACATTCATTTCGTTTATTTGTTCTCTTGTTGTTATGACAATAATTTGCCCATATTCTTACTGGAAAATATATGTTATCAATGTGCATAAGGAAACATCACTGAGTATAAGAAATATCTTTTTCATATTTGTGAATCATGCCAATATGTATAGCAATTCTTATGAAGCAAAATGCAACAAAGTATCGTTGGAAAATAAATGTTCATAAATGGTAAATGAGACGAAAAAAAGGAATGATGGTAGTCAAAAAGTGGAGTGATGATAGTATATAAATTCCCCTACCCCCCAACTTAACTTGTTGCATGTCCTCATGAAACGTGGCATAAGTCATAGAAGTGAAAAGGAAAGGGAACTAGGTGAGGGATGTTTCCAATTTATTCATTGCTAGCAGTTGAGGAATTACATGATTAAAGTTTAGAAAATAACATACCTCCACTTACCCAAAATGTTGATGAACTATGCAATAGGAATATGGCTGATGCATCTGCTAGAGCATGGAATATGTCACTGTTGCAAGATCATGTGAAAAGTGACTAATGTTGTAGCAACGACTGTTGTCTACTGGATTAGAGAATGTGAAGTGGAGGAATCTGAAATGCTGCTGAATGAATCATGGAAAAGGAAAAGTAAGAAAGTGGAAATATGGTACTCTGGTATGGTTGAAGCCATGTTTTTGTAACTATTGATAGAGTCATGAAAAACATATAGTCTTCGCCCGCTACTAAACCTGATGGTACAATTCTAATAATGCCAATGAATGTGTCGATGTCGAGCATGAAAATAAGTCATTGGATTAATGACCAATGATGAATGTCATTAACCAATGTGAGGCAACTCATCATTGATGTCAATGAGTGCCAAGGTACCTAAGTGCCAAGGTACCAATGCGAGACAACTCATCATTGAATGTCAATGAGGCCACTTGAAAGATCTGACAATAAAGGGACATTGATGTATTCCCATGATTGTCAGCAAGAGAAATTTCTATTAAGGCATGCAAGCCTCCAAGTAATCAAAATGGACTCTAGTCTATATCCTAGATAAGGTGTTGAGGTCGATGAGAAAAGACTTGTTCAAAGGTGGGCCTTAAGGAATCCCATATCAATCAACGTGAGTTATGATAAAAAGAGTGGTAGGACTATAAATGAAAATATCTCATTAGTAATAGTGTGTATGATAAGGAAATGTAATCATGGAAAGGGAGCTGGATAGTTTTATTAACAAGGAAAACTAATCTGAAAAATCTAAAGAGATGTATGTGACTCAGAAAGATAGGCATGTGCAAAGTCATGAAGGATAATTCAATGGGATATGGGCTTCAACACAGGGATGACCAATCTTCTTTGAAGGAAAAATGGAGGAAGACATTCACGACACAAATGGGTTTATGAAAAGGTTTTTGTGTAACAACAAACATCATGATGTTTATGATGAGTAACAACTCCTTCAAGTAGTCAAGAAAGCATGTCTCCTTTTCAAAAAAAATTGTGATTTTTGAAAATCACTTCAACAGTAACATGCGATCGACCACACTCCTGAAAAAAAACTTAGTACAAATCCTACATGAAAACTTGTGAGATGTTCGAAAATATAACATCCAGAAAGAAGGACAAATGAGACAAAGTAAATAAAATGTGTTTTATACCTCTTGTCGTGATCATTGCATGCACTTGTTTAATCGTTGATTGCTTTCTTAGTGTAAAATAAAAATAAAAAACATGTTTCCATATTGTTTTCAAGAATTAAAAAAAAAAAGGGTCCATTTGCAATTTTATTTGTTTATTTGTTGTTTTTATTTTA
>JASDQU010259889.1:4079-19394 GCA_032191745.1 Picea mariana
GAAATCAAGTCTCTTCCCCATGACAGGGCTTGAGAAGGGACCCACTAATGAGTAATGGACGTATCCTTCCCTCCAACTTGGATAAGTAGGAATCAATGACAGAATTCTCTTCAAATCTGTAGGGACCCAATGAAAATTTTCAAAACTCCTTTTGTGTATCAGGTTGGCCCCTCCTTGTATCCCACACTAAGACCAATTTGCCTTGTTAGTAATCCCCTCCTTTGAGATAAACTGATTCTTGAATTACCTTGGTATATTTCTTTGAGGGAGGGGATGGAATTTTGTTGCAATAACATCTTCTTGGCTTGGTCCAATCAACAATTCATCATCATCCATTTTCAATATTTTGACGAGGCCAACAACCTTGTCTTTGTACCTGTCTAGTTGCTACTAATAATCCTTCCTTTTGGGATACACTATATCATCCCAATGTTCTTCTTGGGAGAAGGGAAGGTCATATAGGAAACTTCCCAGGGATATTCCTTCAACTTCTTAGGGAGCTCCTTAGTTTTTGGGTCAAGGTTGATCCCTTCCAGTGATGATTTTAGGGGCTAAATTTCGCTCATGGGCTAGTTTTCCATGGATTTTCCAAAAACGAGATTTGCTATTTTAAAAATGATTCGCCCAAATTCTATAGGATAAAATTATTTTACCTTAAAAATCGCCAAAATTTTATTAAAACTATACAAAATACTTATAAATTTGAATATTTTTACAAAAATATCGCCAATCATTTATAGTTGACATATGAAGGATTAGTAAGATTCGCCAAGGTTTATAAATTTTAAAATAAATTTCCATCCTTAAAATCATCCCTGAGATTCCCTTCAACATAATCAATTTCCATTGGTAGGTTGGGTATATGGGCATAGGTTTCATCATCCATAGGTATACTAACATAAGTCAAATCCATATGTAAAGTACCACCCAACATTGCAACAAATTTTCTAGAAAACATCATTCCCCACACATATGGGACATCTATGACCACAATGTCCACCAGGAAGACTATTTAGGGTATTGTTGGTAGCCAAATCTTCATGTCAATTTTATCATTGTAAAATGTCGTCTTCAAGGGATAAATTTTTTTTGTAGCTGCGTCCTTCTCCTTGCAAACATTTCTATCATCTTTGGCTTTGAAAAGATTCATTGGACTAGATGTGTGTATGAGTTCATTATTTTTAATCTATCATTTTTCTTGTTCAATTTCATGACTGAAAGCATGCAAACAAGCTTTGGTTTGAGGGAATCATATAGTTTGTGGATTTTTCTTTTGCCAATGGGATAACACCTAGGGGCGTCTAATATTTTCATAAACCTTAAATATTGTAAACCTATCATTTTATTGATTGATCCCTTACCATAGTGCATCAGTTATCCACCTTGGGGTTATGACTTAGTCATTCTATCCTTGATTATTTTTGGTTTTCACATTAACATATCCATGATTGCGCAACAAGAAAAACTTTGGTTTAATTTGAAATATGAATATTACCCCTAGCATTCATATCACGGCCTCTAAATCCTGGTATAGGACTAGCACTCATACCTTCAAACATCACTCCTTCGTCCTGCATAGCTCAGGCTTGCATTCATTGTTTCAAGTGGTAATTTTTGGTGCTTGGGTTTGGCATTCATCTCACAGAGTGGTTTTTCGTTCTGTGTGTCCTCTGGTTTACTACCCACTCAATGATCCAAATGGTTGTTATGGTGGCTTTCTGAATCCTTAGGTATTGTGTTTCTCTTGAATATGTAGACCTCATCCTACATTTTGTATGTTGGAAAACACATCCCACCTCTCGCTACTCCTGTTGTTTTTGTGTGACTATATCGATGGCACCCGTGGTGATGATCGAGCCCAATGGTTCACAGGATCTCCTCTCACATGACAGTGTCGTGGATGACCTTGTGGCATATGGGTGAGATGGGTTCATAATATTCTTTGAGGGTTTCAACCTAAAAGTGGATCAAGACGTCGCTCAGACTTTCAATGACACCAGGGATAAAATTGGGGATTTGCAGTTAGAGGTGACCGAGGGTTCCATTGCAGAGGCTACTGGAATGTCCCAAGAGGGATATCTATGGTTTAAAAATCTCAAGATCGAAGGCGTGCCGTGGACTCTACTCATGGTCCCCAAGAAATCGTGTTACTGTGCAAAAGGTACACCAATTGCTCTTTTCAAACCACGATGGCATGGCTTGCTCTTGATGCTTAAGAAATTTATTAACTATGAGGGTAGATACGGTTTGGCCTTATTGTATCATGTTTGTTTATTAATGGTATTCCTAGGTTATAATTTGAATATGCCATTTTATCTACTTAGAAGCCTGCAAGAAATGGCCAAGTTCTATCAAAGACAAAGCCTAAACCCATTTCTTGTAGAGAAATGGGTTTACCCTACCTGAAAATGTAATAGACTTACCTCTACATTTCGATGAATCTCCTAGTCCCTATTGACCAAACCCCCTATGGAAAACCTACATGTCAATCTACAAGAAATACCTACGTCCATCGATCAAACCCTTGTTGTTGTCCCGAAGCCATCCAAAGGAAAGAAGCCAAGATGTGATTTTATTCCCAAAAAATCTTTGGAAGAGGTTTTGGGTGATATAAAGGATAAATTTCTTACTATCCCTAATCCTAAGCCAATTCGGGTTGATTTAATTGAGCCATCTGTCAAGAAAAAGGGTAGGCATAAGAAACAAGTAGTCCAAATATCAATTTTAAAAATAAGAGACCTAGTTGCCTCATATCTAGAAAAATGAGAAATTGATCCCTATGATCGAGGTCGATGATCGTTTTTCTGAGGATGATATCAATGATTTTATTGTTGAGGATGATATCAATGACCAGATTCTTGGGAACGATATCGATGCTGATACAACACAATTCGATTTCGTTTCAAATCTTCCACCATTCTTAAAGAAACAAGAGGGTTTTTATGTTATACAACATGATCTGAAACAAATCATGGGACATGCTAAATTTCCCTCTATAGAGTAAGCTCAACCCTTGCCTAGCATAGAACCGGTTCTTTGCGAAAATTGTTTCGATTAGATTGAGAGATATTACTGGGATGTCCCCTACCTTTAGGCACAATTGAACCAAATGGTCGCCTGAAATTCAGTGCTCGAAAGGGAGAACGACGAGTTGAAAGCCTGCATTTGATCGAACGCACACATGGCTAACAAGATAATTAAGTGGTGTGGTAATGTGATCATTAAAAATTCAACAAACTTCAACACCATTATAAATTCAAACCTATATGATGCCTCTCTGTCAAATTTCTAAAATGGTAAATAATTGTTTTGTTTTTTTTATTTGATTTTGTTTGAGAAATAGTAGGTTGATTCACTTTTAATTTTATTTTTATTTTGAGACTGGCTACATAATTGAAATTGATTTGATTCTTTTTGAGAAATAATAGGTAAATTAACTTTTGATTTTATTTTTATTTTGAGACTAGCTACTGAATTGTAATATTCTGTAGCCAGTCTGTTTAAATTATTTGTTTGCATTATTATCTAAACTTTGATTTTGTTTTATCATTTCAGGTAAACAACATATTATGGTGTTATGTTTAAGGAAGGGAATCATGGTTTAAGCATTCAATAGACTAGTAATTTCCCATTTTGAGAAAACAATGTTCATTAATATAATTATTTTTTATTAAAAGACTCCAACTGGAGTATCATTTTGTTACTCTATTTTAGTAAAACAAACTTATTTTAAGTGATTTGCCTCTATATTTCATGATAGGAGGTAACATATCAGAGACATGTTTAAATAGCTATGTTTCCTGGTGATAGAGGCATGTTTTTCTAGACCATAATATGGACATATATTTTTGAAATTATACGAGAAAGCAGTTTGCTAGTTGGCTTTAGACTAGTGTAAACTATGCAGTGTTTTCTTAATTGTCTTCTCATGTGTTTTCTTGATATGAAATGTTCTCACTGTTGAATTAGATTTATTCTTTTCTTCACGTGATATTTTATATCATTGTGTTTCTTTAATGATGGCATTATTTGTCAGTCTAGTTTATGCCCTTGATCGATCATCTATTTCAGTATTTTGAATTTACGTCTGATGCTAAATGGTTGATAACACCTTTACTGAGGGTTGAGATTTCTTTCATCCTCAGTTATTGGATATCTTAAGGTTACATGATATATAATTATTTATCTTTCTTTCGTCTTAAAACTCGCTCCAGAATATGAAACACTTCCTTGAATTTCTTCAGGAAGTATTATGATTGTTTTTGCCATAGGATTCCACTTAACACAGGACAAGCATGAGCTCAAACTAACATAGAGAGATGAACTTAGCTTATTATTTCTGATCAACTAGATGTTAGTAAATGTATTGTTTCTATTTAAAGTTGAATGAACAATGATTGCATTATTTAGACGTTAATTAGCTTTGTCTATTTTCGTTATGTAATTACAATCATTTTCATTAGGGATTTATTAGTTTCATATTTAGAACATCAGAATAATCTCTATTCATACTTAATCTTGTTTAGAAACATTATCTCAAACAATTACTTTCGCAAGATTTTATTTAAACCTTGTAAACTGTATATAATCATTGTACATTAACACTCTTAGCTGAACATTTGTAATTAGTGCGTCAATTGTTAGAATCATATCTTTAGTTAGTTTATTTCCTTTAGTTGTTTTTAGGACCCTAGTTGGCTAACAAAGCCATAAAACTCATTAGGTTAGATCATACCAAATGGATTGGCTTAAATAGACAACCCCGGTTCGGATCTATCATTCCCGTTGACGGCGTGTCATAAACGCCCGTCAACAAACGGCGCTAGAAGGATTGCCTGAAATTCATTGATGGCACGTGGAGGTCATAAGACTCCCCCAAAAATCGTTCTCCTATCATAACACGTAGTCTCTCAGACACTAACGTTACACTTGACCCGAATACCACCTCAAACACTACTCCTGACATTCTAGTTGAACCACTGACACTAGTCCGTCAAGGTATTGATGTTCTGGAAATTGTTCATCTGTCGATCATAAGAACTCAGAGTGCTTTATCCCATATCATAAAATCTGGTAGACAACTTATTCAACCCCTTGATTTCACAAATCTTCAAGGACAACCTCAAGGCACTGGTCTTCTTGAAAACCCTTTAGGTGGTAATATTACCAATCCTGTTGAAGCACTTATCCTTAGTACTAGAGGATTTGGTATCCCACCATCCCCACTTGGTTCTTCTCCACCCTCTTCAGGAGAAGAATCCTTGGACTAAGGCAATTCTTCATCTGAACCATCTCAACCTTTAAATACACCAACTCCCATGGAAAAACAAAATAATCCCGCCAGACCTTGGCTCGATCAAGATGTCGTGGTAGTACCTAGACCCCAACACCCATTGCCCAAACATCCGGAGAAATGGATACCCAAATTTGATCCTTATTCGAAGCAATCAGTTGAGGATCACATCAAGAAATTTATGTTAGCAGTTAGACTCCAGAGTGTCGACCATGAAGATATCGTGTGAATATTATTCCCTTACACTTTTGAGGGGAATGCCTCAACCTGGTATTTTGCACAACAACCTCAGACCATCGTCTCTTGGGACAAGTTTGAAACCTGTTTCCTAGAAAAATTCAAAGATGATAAATCTCCAGAAGTCTTAGTAATGGAACTCTATATTTTGAAAATGAACCCTAAATAAAAAGTTAAGGACTTCAACCAAAGGTTCCTGACATTAAAAAACAAAATCTTTGTAGATTCGATGCCAGAAGAAAATCTGACTATTGCATACTATATTAAGGCCCTGCATAACAATATAGAAATATGGGTTAAAAGGTCCAAAAAGAACACATTATTAGAATCCTTTGAGGAGGCAGTCCTAATTGAGAAATACATTATGATCTTAAAATATAACTTAAGTAGTGAGGTTGAAACAACTTCATCTTCTAAAAAGAAAATAAAAATTCTTACTAGGCCTCCTCAAACTAAAAATCAACAAGAAACATTAGACTTGGAGAGTTTTCATAAATCTTTCCAGAAATTATCCAATCAAGTCGTAGACTTGAAAAGATCCACTGAGAAGGCATCTACAAGTAAAGGAGGTTTCAGACCACCTTTCAGAAAACCATTTCCTCCAAACCGGCCAAACCCGACCACAGAAGGTCTAAACTTCGAAGGTCTACAGTATGCTTTGCAAACAATACTGGAAGCACATGATAACTCTATTTCTGCTTCCCCTGAAAATCATGATGATGCAGGTGAGGAAAAGACACGTGATGAGAAGGACTCATCTCCTCCCATTTTCGGGCATTTGTTGGACAACATATTTCAAGCAAACTTTGAAACTGTCCATCCCTATAACACTCAAAGTAAAATACAAAACAAACCTTCACCTGAAACAAGTAGAAATGTGGTTTCAAAACAACCAAAGCAAATTGAAACAAGACAAAACTCTGTTGCCCCAGTTTTAGAATATGATTTGGTTGAAGATCTTAAAAAACTAAGGGCGAATATTTCAGTTTTTGAATTACTGAAATTTCCACTTATCCTATAGAAAATGCTCCAAAGTATTGCTGAAAATAACAAAAGGAATGATTCTATCAATAAGAAATCAACAGAAAGTGATCCAAATAAAACTGAAGAAGTCCCTAGTAAAAATTCATCCAAAAATCAGGATAAAAGGGACATATAAGAGAAAAATGTAGGAAACTTAGATCAAACTTTTGCAGGTACAACCATAAAAATTCAGCAGAATTCTGTTGTTTCTTCACAAAAAAATGTGCCTTCTTTTTTATTAACTTTTGAAATTTTCAATAGGAATGTACATAACTGTATGGTTCATTCTAGTGCCTCGTCAAATGTAATTCCCTTGTTTGTGCGTCAAAAAATTAATGCCGAGGTAAAACTTATGATTTAAAGATCATTCAGTTAGATCGAACTAATGTCAAAGTTATTGGTAAACTTAAAAATGTGTTGATAATATTATCATCCAATCCCAAGGTTCAAAAAGTAATTGATACTATTTTTGTTGACATTCTTGAAGTATATGGTTTATTTTTGAGTAGATATTGGTCAGAGAAATTACATGACTATTTTTCTATGGACTGGTCTCATTTGTGGCTACTGGAAAATGGACAGCCTAACAAGATCAGAATAAACAGATAACACTACCTCAAGTACACTGTGATGGATTTAAACGATCTGAATGAACCTTTTACTACTGCTGTAAATTCAATTGAGACGCAGGGAATAAATAATGTTTTTGGTACTTTCATGACTAGAATTTCCTCTATCACTAACCCATAACAACAATCTGAAGTAACGGCTTATACTCAGACAACAACTTTGCCAAGTACACCAAAGATTGCTAATGACAAACAAACATGGTCTTTATATTTTGATGGATCCAAATCCTAGGAAGGGGCAGGTGCTAGTTGTGTGCTTATCGATACCACAAGTAACAAAACATTTATTGCCTGTTGATTGGAATTTGAATGTACTAACAACACAGTAGAATACAAATCACTTCTACAGGGACTAAGGAAGGCACTGGATATGGACGTGCAAAAATTGGTAGTATTCGGTGACTCTGAAATCGTAGTCAAACATGTAAGAAATGAAATACATTGTGTGCCACCACATTTGAAGAGTTACCAAACCGAGGTATGGGGTTTAATGAATAAATTTCTCTCTTTCAATATAAATTCCATTCCTAGGTCGAGTAAATCAAAAGCTGATTTGCTGGCTAATGTTGCTTCTAAATTGTTGTCTACTGAAGGTCTTTATCCTAACACATTCTTGGTCGAATTGTTATTCAGGACATCAATTCCTAACAACATAAAAAACTGGTGAGTATGTGATGACGATCAACAGATCATCAATTTTTTGCATATGGAAGACACCTTACAAGATGCAGTAATCGATGAAATCATTCATGATGAAAACCTCAGAGATTTCACGGTAATATCCGATCCTCGATCTACAGAATTATCATCTGAGCTGGTAAAATCTATCCTGAAATCTGTTGTTAGATTGGAAATTTTTTATGACCTACATGAAAAGTTTAGAGGGGTATTCAATTTCAAAACAAACAGTTCCTCATTGTTGTACGAAACTGTAAATTTAGGAACGAAATATTATCCTCAAAATATCAATCTGGGGAAAGGGTGTTCTGAACAAGAAAAATCAGCCTTTATAAAATTGTTCAAAGAATTCAAAGATGTGTTTGCTTGGACGTATGACGATGTAAATTTTTTTGACCCAAACATAATAAAACATGTAATTCCTATGAAACCCCAAACCCAACCTTTTCAACAAAAATTGAGGAAAATGCATCCTAAATTAGAACCCACCGTAAAAAAGGCACTAAATAAATTACTCATTGCCAAGATCATTTTTCCAGTTTGGCATACTCAATGGGTATCCAACTTAGTCCCGGTAAGGAAGAAGAGTGGGGAAATTCGACTTTGTGTCAACTTTCACAATTTAAACTGAGCCTCTGATAAAGACAATTACCCCGTTCCTCCAATGGAACAAATTCTTCAACACGTATATGGTTTTGAAAGACTATCTTTATTATATGGTTTCTCAGGATATAACCAGGTCTTTATGTCTCCATCAGATCAGCTAAAAACCACTTTTCGTACCCCATGGGGCACCTACGCCTACAGAAAAATGCCTTTCAGATTGATAAATGCCAGTGCCACTTTCTAGAGGGAAATGGACTTTGCTTTTCATGGCCTTATTAATCAGTTAGTTGTGGTCTATGTAGACGATGTCACAGTCTTTTCCAAGAACTTGAAAGATCACATGTCTCATCTTAGGTCTGTGTTAGAACAATGTCGCAAGTTTGACATTTCACTCAATCCTAAAAAAATAGTCTTTGCAATAGAACAAGGGAAATTGCTTGGGTTTATATTTTCTAAAGATGGAATGATAATTGATCCCGAAAGAACCCAAGCCATTGCACCTTCTTCCAAAAAGGCCATGCAATCCTTTTTGGGTAAAATTAATTTTGTCAAATGATTTGTTCCGATTTTTTCTGAGAAGGTTAGACCTCTACAAAATCTGATAAAAAAGGATGTCCTGTACAAATGGGGATCACAAGAGAATCAAGCTTTCAATTCCATTAGAAAAGATATAATTGAAGCACCTTCCTTGATGAGCCCTGATTTTTCCCAGGATTTTAGATTATATACATTTGCATCTGACAGATATTATACTGATGTGCTCACACAGAAAAATGATGAAAGAAATGAGATACCCATTTCATTCATTAGATCTGCTTTTAAAGGAGAAGAACTAAATAACCCCGTGATAGATCAACATGCATACATTGTTTTTAAAGCAGTTAAACATTTCAGGTCTCACCTGTTAAAATCCAGGAAAAAAATTGTTGTTCCTTACCCTGCTATAAGAAATTTGTTAGTGCAAAAAGAGCTGGGAGAGAAAAGGGAAAATTGGATGAAATCACTTCAGTAATATGATCTCGAAATAGTACCTGCACAAATTGTTAGAGGTCAAGGCCTTTGTAAATTGGTAGTTGATTCAGTTGAAAATTAAAAAAATCAAATAAATACATCAACTACAAATCAACATATCGAACCAAAATCAACTGTGCACAAAATGTACCCAATTCATGGTATGAAAATATCATATTTTATTTGTTGCACAGAACTGCTCCTCGTAATCTTGATCCAAAAAACAGAAGAGCACTAAGGCTTAAATATGCATCTTTCTAATTAATTAATGATATATTATTTCAAAAGAATTTCGATGGTTTTTTTCTGCGTTGCTTAGAAAAAGAGGAATCCGAAAGGGTGCTGGCTGAACTTGATTCCTGTGATGTCGGGGGTCATTTTGGTGGAGATACCACTACCCACAAAGTACAATGGGCTGGCTATTATTGGTCTACCTTGTTTAAGGATGCTTACACTTTGTCCCACAAGTGTATAATCTGTCAAAAGGCTGCATGACAGGTGAAAAAAGTTTCTTTCCCTTTGCAACTTGTCATAGTAGACACACCTTTTCAACAGTGGGTCCTAGATATTATATGACCGATTAATCCCCCTTCCTCGTAGAAGCACAAGTACATTCTCACAACAAAATATTATTTTACGAGATGGTATGAAGCCTTACCATTAAAGGTGGTCAACACAAATCAGGTAGTTTTGTTTCTAAACTCTCATATTATCACTCGTTTCAGAATTCCTGAATGTTTAGTTTTTGACAATGCCTCTTATTTTTCCTCCCTGGATATGAATCTCTTCTCTCTAGAAAAAGAGGATTAAACTAAAATACTCTACTAGATATTACTCTAAAGGGAATGGTTTGGTCGAATCAACGAACAAAAATCTGATCAAGATCATAAAGAGAACAGTGTCAAGAAATCACAAGAATTAGCACAATGCGTTGTACAAGGCACTTTGGGTTGATAGAGTAACTCCAAAATCTTCCATTGGTAATTATCCCTTCTTCCTCATTTACAAAAGAGAATCCATCCTTCCTCCACATGTCTTACTTCCTTCTCTGCAATTATCACAGAAATTTCAAGAAGAGGAATGTCCTCCTCTAGAAAATTGGATAAACGCTTTATTAAAATTGGAAGAAGTAAGAACACAAGCAAAACATAAATTGGACCAACATCAAAAAATTGTAAAGAGCTGGTTCGATACAATTTCATCCTCTGAAAGAGATTTTAATGTAGGGGATTTGGTCCTCAAATGGGACAAAGCACATGAGAATAAATGGGAACATACCAAGTTCCAAAGCCTGTGGCTGGGGCCTTTTGTCATTTCTAAAAAATTGGGTCCTAGCTCTTTTCGTCTGCACAACTTAGATGGAAAGCTGAACACTTTCCCAGTGAATGGAAAATCTCTCAATAAGTACTTCACTTGAGAAAATCAGATCCACCCCCTTGTAAATATTTTAGTTTACATTTTCTTTTGTTTTTCTTTTGGTTCTTTTCATTTTGTGTGTTTTTTTTTTGTGTTTTCTGGATGATTATATCTGAATCATCAATTCATTATTGAGGGTAATTGGATCTTTCATTAGCAATAGTTGATAATAGTTCAAAGCATATGAACATTAAGTCCTAAACTCAGATCAATTACGATAAGTTTTTGTCCAGTCATTGTTCTCTGTTTTCATTGAAATCTCAAGGAAACATGATTGTCTTTAAAAAACTTATGACATTGTTCCTGTTTTAATGAGAACAACTCATAGTGCTTCCCCATCCCGAAGATGATTTCTTAACTGAAATCTAAATGTATGAATTACGATGAAAGTTATCAGTTCCCAAAGAATGAGAAAATAATTCTTAAAGATCGATCATATCATTGTCTGGCTGTGAAATCTTCAGTATCACCCCACTCTCTTGATATCATGAAGTTTTTGAAAATATTTTAAACATTTTTAGAGAGTTGAAAGCACTGTAATGTGTGTGAATTATGTGTAAACCCGATGGGATACTGAATAGGTTTGATGACAGTGGATAAATGCACACTTGATTCCAAGACAACTTCATCGAGGTACTGAACATGTCTTTTGGCAGCGAAGCAATGTTGGGTTCGAAGATCCTTGGGTATGCTTTTTTTTTTTTTTAAATTGATCAGATTTCATGATGCTTTTATCATAAATGGATGACTCTTGGATGGGATACTAGTACTAGAGTGGGTTAAATGACATCCCTGCCCAGGCTATAGATGCCTACTAGCAACAATGGCCCTGTCAATGGTATTGCAGTTAGTTATATAAACATCACTACCCTTGTGATCGAAACGAGATGCCAAATTACAATTTTTGGACATAACCTTATCCAATACTATGACTGTGTTATTTTTTCTGAGTTAATACCGAAATGCTTGATCTATATTTTAATTGTTTCTAATAATAATTTATGACTCATCTGTTCCCTGATATAAAGTTCTGATGATGCAGAGATAAATGCTTCGCCAGCGTGTCACCATTTTTGGTAGCCAAATCTTCATTTCAATTTTTTCATTGTAAAATGTCGTCTTCAAGGGATACATTTTTTTGTAGCTGCGTCCTTCTCCTTGCAAACATTTCTATCATCTTTGGCTTTGAAAAGATTCATTGGACTAGATGTGTGTATGAGTTCATTATTTGTAATCTATCATTTTTCTTGTTCAATTTCATGACTGAAAGAATGAAATTAGAACAAGCTTTGGTTTGAGGGCATCATACAGTTTGTGGATTTTTCTTTTGCCAATGGGATAACACCTAGGGGCATCTAAAATTTTCATAAACCTTAAAGACTGTAAACCCATCATTTTATTGATTGATCCCTTACCATAGCGCATGATTTATCCACCTTGGGGTTATGACTTAGTCATTCTATCCTTGATTATTTTTGGTTTTCACATTAACATATCCATGATCGTGTAGCAAGCAAAACTTTGGTTTAATTTGAAATATGAATATTACCCCTAACAGTCATATCACAGTCTCGTCGTCCTTGTATAGGACTGCAATTCATACCTTCAAACATCACTCCTTTTTCTGGCATAGCTCAGGCCTGCATTCATTATTTCAAGTGGTAAGTTTTGGTGCTTGGGTTTGACATTCATTTCACAGAGTGGTTTTTTGTTATGCGCATCCTTTGTTTTACTACCCACTCAATGCTCCAAATGGTTGTTATGGTGGCTTTCCGAATCCTTAGGTATTAGGTTTCTCCCGAATATGCAGACCTCATCTTACATTTCGTATGTTGAAAAACACACCCCACCTCTCGCTACTACTGTTGTTTTTGTGTGACCATATTGACGGTGCTCGTGGTGAGGATCGATCCCAATGGTTCATAGGCTCTCGTCTCATATGATGATGTTGTGGACTACCTTGTGGCGTATGGTTGGGATGGGTTCATAAGACGTTTTGAGGGTTTCGACCTTAAAGTGGCTCAAGCCTTTGCTCAGATTTTTGATGGAATTGAGGCTAAAATTGGGGATTTGCAGTTAGAGGTGATTGAGGGTTCCATTGCAGAGGATACTAGATTGTCCCAAGAGGGAGATCGATGGTTTAAAAATCTCAAGATCGAAGGCATTCCTTGGCATCTACTCATGGCCTCCAAGAAATCACATTACTATGCAAAAGGTACACCAATTATTTTTTTCAAACCACGATGGCATGGCTTGCTCTTGATGCTTAAGCAATTTATTACCTGTGAGGGTAGATATGGTCTGGTCTTCTTGTATCATGTTCGTTTATTAATTCTATTCCTAGGTTATAATTTGATTATGTCATTTTATCTACTTAGAATCCTGCAGAAAATGGCCAAGTTCTATGAGAGACAAAGCCTAAACCCACAGTCAATCATGTTCCATCACGACCTCATCTGAATTCTCGTGATTGCGCATTTGTCTAAAGATGGGGATAGTTGGGAAAATTTCATGTATATAAATGGGTTTAACCTACCTCAAAATGTAACAGAATTACCTCTTCATTTCGTTGAACCTCCCAGTCCCTGTTGACCAAACCCCCCTATTGAAAACCTACATGTCAATCTACAAGAAATCCCTGCGTCCATCGATCAAACCCCTGCTGTTATCTTGAATCCATCCAAAGGCAAGAAGCCAGGATGTGATTTTATTCCTAGAAAATCTTTGGAAGAGGTTTTGGATGATCTAAAGGATAAATTTCTTATTGTCCCTAATCTTGAGCCAATTCGGGTTGATTTAAATGAACCAGCTATCAAGAAAAAGGGCAGGCATAAGAAGCAGAGTAGTCCGGATATCAATTTTAAAAATAAGAGACCTGGCCACCTCATATCTAGAAAAATGAGAAATCGATAACGTGATCATGAGAAATTGATCCCTGTGATCAAGGTTGATGATCGTTTTTCTGAGGATGATATCGTTGATTTTATTGATGAGGATGATATCGATGACCAAATTCTTGGGAACAATATCAATGACTAGATTCTTGGGAACGATATCGATGTTGATACAACACAATTCAATTTCGTTTCAAATATTCCACCATTCTTAAAGAAACATGAGGGTTTTTCTGGTATACAACATGATCTGAAACAAATCATGGGATCAGTGAAATTTCCCTCTACAGAGCAGGCTCAACCTTTGCCTAGCATAGAACCGGTTCATTGCAAAATTTGTTTCGATTGTATTGAGAGATATTAGCCAGGCTGTTTAAATTATTTGTTTGCATTATTATCTAAACTTTGATTTCGTTTTATCATTTCAGGTAAACAAAAAATTATGGTGCTATGTTTAAGGAAAGGAATCATGGGTCAACAGTTCAATAGACTAGTAATTTCCCATTTTGAAAAAATAATGTTTATTAATATAATTATTTTTTATTAAAAGACTCCAACAAGAGTATCTTTTTGTTACTCTATTTTAGTAAAACAAACTTATTTTAAGTGATCCGCCTCTATGTTGCATGATAGGAGGTAACAGATCAGAGACATTTTAAATAGCTATGTTGCCTGGTGATAGAGGCATGTTTTTCTGGACAATAATATGGACATATTTTTTTGAAATTATATGAGAAAGTAGTTTTCTAGTTGGCTTTAGAACTGTGTAAACTATGCAGTGTTTTATTCATTGTCTTCTCATGTATTTTCTTGATATGAAATGTTATCACTATTGAATTAGCTTTAGTCTTTTCTTGACGTGATATTTTATATCATTGTGTTTCTTTAATGATGTCATTATCTGTTGGTCTAGTTTATGCATGTGATCGATCATCTATTTCAATATTTTGAATTTACGCCTGATGCTAAATGGTTGATAACACCTTTACCGAGGGTTGAGATTCCTTTCATCCTCGGTTATTGGATATCTTAAGGTTACATGATATATAATTATTTATCTTTTTGTCGTCTTAAAACTCGCTCCAGAATATGAAACACTTCCTTGAATTTCTTGAGGAAGTATTATGATTGATTCTGCCATAGGTTTACACTTAACACGAGACAAGCAAGAGCTCAAACTAACACAGAGAGATGAACTTAGCTTATTATTGTTGATCAACTAGAGGTTAGTAAATGTATTGTTTTTATTTAAAGTTGAATGAACAATGATTGCATTATTTAGACATTAATTAGCTTTGTCTATTTTCGTTATGTAATTAGAGTAATTTTCATTAGGTATTTATTAGTTTCATATTTAGAGCATTAGAATAATATTTGTTCATACTTAATCTTGTTTAGAAACATTATCTTAAACAATTACTTTACAAAGATTTTATTTAAACCTTGTAAAATGTATATAATCATTGTACATTAACACTCTTAGTTGAACATTTGTAATTAGTGTGTCGATTGTTAGAATCATATCTTT
>JASDQU010259894.1:0-12476 GCA_032191745.1 Picea mariana
TAAGGAAGGGACTGCGCAGGAATGGAAGATGACACCGGCCACTCAAGGGAAGGCCAAGCCTGGGGCTCTCCCTGGGAGCTGGTTGCCTGTTGTCATTAACTCATTAAATAGAAACCCAAACCCAATGATAGTCTACGGCAGGGAAAAATAATCATCCGTGACCGAGAGCGTGAGTAGGAAGGATCTCGAAAGTCCGCTTCACGACGCAATCATTCCAAAAGTCAATAAAGGCGGTTGCAAATTGCAAACTAAATTTGATTCAATGGTTCAAAGTTTTTTGTTTTAATTTTCATTTTTAATTATTTTTGAAAAAGTTTTAATTAATTAAAAAATAATTAAAATCATATTTTAAAATAAAAATTTATTTTACTATGAATCAAATACTTTAAATAACTAAATAACTAATCTTTTAATAATAATAAGATAAATACAAAATATAATTTTAAATATTTTAAATTTTAATGAATAATTATAATAATAAATATAAATATAAAATATAATTTTAAACATTTTAGCGAATAATTTGAAAAGTTTTGATTATTTCAAAACAATTTACATCATATAATTTGGAAATATAAATAAAATATATTTCCATGCACCCTCTAACCTTTATTATAATTTGGAAATATAAATAAATATAATAAAATATAAATAAAAAATATTCCCATGCTTCGTCTAACCTTTATTATTTATTAATAGCATAGTTACAAGTTCAAATTTAAATTCGGTAAAGTACAATTAAAATTAAAATTAGTATTAAAAATTTTTAATTCTTAAAAATTCTATTAATAACATAGTGACCAAGTTCAAATTTAAATTTGATAAAGTACAATTAAAATTAGCATTAAAAAATTTCAATTCTTAAAAATTCTATAATATGAATTTTCCAAATTTTGCAAATTTGACCACTATGAATAACATCGAATTGCTGCAAATTTATTAGCATCGAATCAAATTATCAATTTTTTTCCCTGCTTAAGCGAATTTGGTAACTATGATTAATACTATTTCAAGACCTCTTCTTCACCCCCTCTTTCCATATATAAATTCTCTCGAAAATTAAACGTTGTGCATTTATTCCATACTATGCCATGTATTTTATGCATTTATTCCATATGATACTATGGCATGTATGTGGAAGGACGAAGATTACTGTAATTTCATTTTGACTCTCCCCTTCTTTCTGTCTTGCGTCTTTTTTCAATACTGTAAAAAGTTCAATAGTTCAATATCTCCATTGATATATGAGTCTCAAAATTTGTATATTTGTCTTATTATTTTAATATTTTTATTATTTTTAATTGAAAAAATAATTATTGTTAATTGAAAAAATAATTAGAGAATGGAACAACCTTCAATTAAGGGAGTTTGTTATTAACATAAAAACATTTCTTTGTAGGTCATGTTGAATGACCTCTCCATGGTGGTTGAATGACCTCTTTAGGGTTGCACGTGCTTTCGATATAAAATTTTGTTATCTAATCACTAAAATTATAATATTTGGTACCATTCTGAGCGTATCTAATATTCACTTCTCTTATTTGTTTTATTTGTTCTCAAAAATCAAATAATTAGAGAATGGAACAACCTTCAATTAAGGGATTTTGTTATTAACATAATTTTTGTTTTATTTGTTCTCAAAAATAATTAGAGAATGGAACAACCTTCAATTAAGGGATTTTGTTATTAACATAAAAACATTTCTTTGTAGGTCATGTTGAATGACCTATCCATGGTGGTTGAATGACCTCTTTAGGGTTGCACGTGCTTTCGATGTAAAACTTTGTTATCTAATCACTAAAATTATAATATTTGGTACTATTCTGAGCGTATCTAATATTCACTTCTCTTATTTGTTTTATTTGTTTTCAAAGATCAAATAATAATATTACTTAGAATGCAAAAATATGCAGCAACAAATTATATTTAGTTAGTTATAGTTTAGTTAGTTATAGTTGAGATACTGAATCATCTTATTGAAATAGTTCGTTGTATTGCTAGTTATAGAGTAAAACATTCTAGATATTGGATGTTTTCAACAATCAATTATACAATTTGATCTTTTTCACATACACAATTTCAGAAGCATATAAACATAATCAGTAATCATTGTTCTTGAAACACTGAAGCATAACAAGAAACACCAACTTATAACAGACTATAAACATTATCAAACCAGTAATATGTTTTTGTGACACCAAAAAATATCCAAAACCACCAACTTAAATTATGTTACTTTGTTCTATGAATAATCTTTCATCATATAATTTTACAAACAAAAATAATATTAATACATATTTAATCTATCAAATAAATGAAAAACAATTTCACCACCACATGGAGCTACTCAATCGGCCTTTGAACACCTGTGATAATACACACGCAGCTGAACGACACATGGGAAAATTTTATGACACATAGGATTTGTAGATCTGCCACATCCACATATCTGTCATACGAACCTCCTGTTATGGCAAGATCTATGTTGTGTCTCTAGATGAATTCTCAATTTTCTTTTCTTCCGGTGAACAGCCACGCCATAAAATATGCAAAGCATTATAATTAATGTATTCCAACTTTCAATATAACAAGGATTTCAATTTTGTAGAATTGAATTTACTTTCCACTTAGACTAATCAATCTCGAAGACAAACTAGGTATTATTTATGCCCCTTGACCTATCTTCAACCGTTGGAGAAAACTCGGGACTTTGAATAACACAAACATAATATGGTTTCAAGAAACATAAGTTCAACATTATGGCCAGTATTGTAAGCATAATATTGTTTCAACAAACGTAAGTTTAATAATCTGGTATAGTATAAAAATGATCTACCAATGAGAACACAAAATTTTAAAATGAAACACTAGGTTTATTAAATATTCAAATTTGTCATGGTTAGTTTATTGCTTATAAGTAATAGAAACAAAAAAATATAAATTTTAGGAAGTTGAGCTCAACCATATCTCATAACAAAAAAAAATATGAAATTTTAGGAAGTGAGCTTAGCAATATGTCCTCACTAATCCAATGTTTTCCAATTTTACTAATTGTTATTTCACCATAACCATTCTTGACAAAAAGTGATAATGCATTAATGTTTGATAGAAAATTTTGAAATTTATTTCCATGCTATAATTATGGATTACATCATTTATTATGAATACCTAATCATCCATTCACAATAATTACAACTTCTATGTTTTAAAAGCTTTGATTATACTAAATACATTAAGAAACTTTCAAATATAGGTAGTAAAGATACTTACTAGAGGTGAAGATTTCTTCAATAGTAGATCTTTGTATGTATAATTTTATTTTCATTGTTCATAGCTCACTTTAATTTAGAAGAAACTAATACTTACACTTTCAAATAAAGAGGTTTAATTACATACTATAAGAAATTAAAAATAGAGATGCATCCATTAGTAATTCATTTTGATTAAAAAAGGTAATGTATCATACAATGTGTCTTCACATATAAATCCCACTATGTAGATTTCAAATACACAATTTTTAAAAATAGTATCATATATTAATTTTCATTTACTTTTGTTTAGATATATATTAGATTCTTATAATAAATATTTGTATTGTTCATCCTATAAATTTTTATCTTCTTATCCATTTAAAAAAAAAATTATATGTTGCATTAATATAGTTCAATATCTATAGTTATAAAAAAATGATTATTTTAAAACCTTCAAATTCTTCACTAAAATCCTATAAGGTGGCAATTTCAAAACTATAATAATTTTATTATTTCAATTTTTTTTATAAAAATTAATATTATTAATTTTTTTTAAATCATTCTATACAAAAAATATTTATGTATAATTATACAATTTTATTTCAAAACATTTCCTTGCTTATAAAAAAAATGGATTTTTTTTTTATGATGATGACTTTTTTAGTTAAAAACATTTCTTTTCTCTGCAGATGGGATGCCACGAAGCACAAGATGACCACGTAGCATAGGTTAGAGCCCAACCATTAATATGGCAGGTTGGCTCCCCTCCCCTCACCATTAAATGGGAGATCACCATAAATGTTCGTCAAGAGGTGAAGGACTGGTCCCTCGCCCGAGCAAAGTGATGGCCATGGGATTCAGTGGATGAGAAGTGTTGGTGCAAGCGGTCATGTCAACCCTCTATATTATTATCTAGCAAAGTAGAGTTTAGATCCATTTCACCTTGGCTTCACACCAGCCCGACAACTCTGCGCACTAGTCCAACTACTAGAGGGATTCCAACACACTTATGTTGCTCATTATCACCCTCCATTGCTCCTCCATGCCGAGGGAAAGAGGTAGACCGCTTCGTGGCCCTGTCTGGCACATCTTCACCACTAGACAGAGGAGGAGGTAATAGTTAGAGAAGACATTATCCATAACCCGTACTCAGCGTAGGGATAAGTATATGATGCCTCTGATGGCGTATGTGGAGGAGGTGATCCCAGAGGAGCCAATCCAGTTCCCTCTGGAATCCCTCCGCTTCACTGTTCCCGATAATTGGCAGCCCCCCAACCAATTTCCAATAGGTACTAGTGCACCAGACACAAACCAGCCTTTGGAGGAGGCAAAGGAAGCTTACACTTGCATAATTGAGGAGGAATTACCTGAGGAATTCCTCCACATTGACCCCGAGGACACCACACATCCAGGTGATTTCAAAATATCAAGCGCAACAGAGGTGGTCGAGGAGCATGGGACGACAGAGAGGTTTGGGATGGAGAAGGACAAGTAAGGAGCACAGGAGGTTTCATGCGAGGCAATGGGTGGTTTGGTGGTGGAGGGTGGCCCAGTCCTGGCACCACCACCTATTATGACAATCCCATATCCCTACCTAGAACCACTACCATTGTTTCACCTAGAGAAGCTGGAGTTAGTGTTCGAGCTTAGAAGCCAGATGGCAGACCAGATTCACTGCGACATCCTCATGCACCAGCGTATCGACATGTTGTACGAGGCATTCTCAAATGCACCAGCCGACCAGAAATGCCTGACTTGTGCTCGACCATTTTTCCTCTTGCCTCGGAATGGCCCTCTCAGCAACGACCCGAGTGATGCAACCTCCGAAGCAAACGAGTAACTCTGGGGATTGAATTTCAGTTTGGTTCCATGTGCTGCAACAACACAGTTTCAATTTCATGCGTAGGTCCTTGTTTAATTTCTAGTTTCATGTCGAGTTTAATTTCTAGCTTAGTCTTCATAGCTTCTCTAAACAGTGGTATACAGACTTAAGTCCGCCACCTGCCCTAGTTTATGTTTGGCAGGGAAGATGGAGGACTGTTAATTTTGACATTGACATCACAGTTTTCCATCTGTCCCGGTTTCCGCTAATTCGATGAAACAATTGGCAGACTGTTGCTATGTACTTTTTTGTATTGGCAAGGTATTAATAGGATTTTCCCTCTCTTTTATTAAAAAAAAAACATTTCTTTGCTTAAAATTTATTTTGAAGCGTCTACACTTGGAAAAAGATAAGTGATCTACCCATATAAAAAGGCATGGAAAAAGATAAAAGATCTACATATGAAAAAAGAAATAGATGGCATTGAGTACCCCTTCCCTGTTCCATATGCATGCTTAGTGCTTGGAAAAACCAATAGATGACATATATTGGAAATCCCATAACATGGTCATGCTTAATGGTTAGTAATTAAGAAATTATATGATACTATAAATACATGGAGGCATCCAATGGGATTGATCATATTTTATAGTAGGATTGAAGATTCTTGACCTGGAACCACTATTAATTTATAAATTGTTGGAGAATTTTGTGTGTGCAAATATTCATGTTGTAAGATCTTTTCATATTTATATCTGTTTTCCTCTTATTTGTTTAATATTTTTTCTTATTTATTTAATAAATTATTTAAATTGATTAAAGAAATTATTTTATTTATATTAATATTTATATTTATTTTTAAGTAAAAAAGAGAGAGAGGATCTTTTATATTATATCATAACAAAATATACAGTTGTTCTTGGGCTGCAGCTGTTCTGTCAAAAGTGGAAACCAGAACAATTGGCAGCCCTAGATGACTATTGTCAAAATAGGCGGATCGCCATCTGCCCTACCCGGAGCAAACCATGACAAGTTGTAGTCTAGAGTCTGCAGGATAGTCCATGACAACTGAAACTAAAAAGAAACTAAACATAAAAAAGGAGTTAACAGGCGGGTAAAATCATGAAGATGGGTAACACTTTCGTTACAATTGGGTCTCCAAAATTCCTAGCAACAATTTTTCGGCCAAAAATTTGCACGTCAAATTTAACGGTGCACTCAAAATTCATGTACAATGTTTTTCGAATGAATTATTTTCCTATGGTAAGCATATTTCATCCGAAACGTTTATTTTTAATGGAGTCCGTTAAAAACTAGGTTTCGACCGAAAGAATAATTCATCCGAAAACCTGAAAATGGGAGTGTTTGGAGGAAACAACAAATTCTCTCCATCTTACTTCATCTTTGGAGGTAGCAGACTCTTACAAATACTCATAATTTAGTTTCATAATTGATACCAACATTTTAAAAATTGAATCTACCTTCACTAGGTATAATTTGTTTTCATTTTCAATGTTTTTATCCAATTTTATTTAATTTTATAAAAAAAATCACTGGATAATATTTTTAGGTGAGATTATGATTCAGTGAAATGAAAAATACATATCTCTAAAAATACATAGTGGAAAACTATGGAAAATTTATATTCATAATCCTTGAACAGTTCTCTTCAAAAGGGTATTTTTAGATTTTACTTTTAAGTATAACTTAAGATAGATACATGGTGGAGGAAAACATGTGTTTAAAATCTGTAACTTTTTCAGATTGGTCAACTTAAAAAAATTCTAGAAATTATAATATTCATCTGTTAGATTCAAAACTATAGTCATCACAAAATAGAGTGTATGTAGATTGCTGTAGTATATTTCATTTGTCAAAAAACAAAATTTTAATAATGGATACATTGTTGTGGGAAACAATAACTCATTATCTTTCCCTTCATTTTTAATGAACATACTATCAAACAATTGCCAAATTGACATATCAAATCTTAATAAAAAAAATTGAAAAATAGTTATTAGAAAGCTAACAAAATTATTCACAAGTTTTTTTTTAACAGTAAAGGTAAATTCTAAATAAAAAAAATACTTTTGTTTACCGAAAGTTGAAGAACCTGTTAAAATTAAAAAAAAATTGTCATAAAACAAGCAAAAGTGTTACCCATCTTCATGATTTTACCCAGGCATAACCCCCAACCGGAGATGAACAACTAACCAAAACTAGAGGCAGATCGAGTCACATTGTTATTCGTTGAGGTTGTCATTGTCGGGGTCGTCACTAGGCATCCCGTTCCAAGCTGGCAAGGTGTAGAGTCTCGCACATGTCAGACACTTCTTCTTTACTGGCACATCAGAGGAGGCCTCATAGAGAATTTCGACACGTTGACTAATGAGTGTGTTGTGATAGGCTTGGTTTGCCATATGGCGCCTCAAATAAGGCACCAAATTGAGTTGGTCTGGGTGGAAGAAGGGTGGAGGGACACGTCTCTGAAATGAGGGTGTCAGAATGAGAGGTGGCACAAGGACTCCACCACCCTCCTTCACTGTGTTCCCATCTAGCGTGTCCTCCTGGTGTCCATCCCCTGCTACAATCCATGTTCCCTCCATCACATCCTCCAAGTGGCTCGTTATCGTGCTTCTCTCCCCATCCCCGCTTTCTGCTGCTATCCCTGCGCTCCTTGGTGCACGTCCTGAGACTGTGAGTGCAGCAAGCTCCACCAAGAGTAAGTCATTCTTGATCATTTGGAGGTACTCGTCTGGAATTTCCTCCTTAATGTAACAAACGGGGAAGTCCTTCATAGGTGAAGCCATGTTTTTTATCCCTCCGCCTGCCCGAATTTCATTCCCAGGGAGAGTAATTGGAGGCTCTGGTCCCATGAAGGATGAATTATCTGGAGGGAGCTAAATTAGGTCTTCTAGGATGACCTCCTCCACCAAAAAAGCATCAGGCTCCCAAGCCATTGGGTCTCTGTCATCACTATGAGCAAGTTGATATTTTTGGGTGCAAGAAATTGAAAGTGCTCGCTCCAATTTTTGTAGTTAATTCTTCCTTACAGCCTGGGTGTACTAGGCTGGACCGCAACACGGCTTCCCCTGGTCCCTGGGCATCGTGAGGACAAAGAAAATGGCTAATCCCTGGTGGATGCAATAGAGGCTGCACCCAAGCTTTAGATTCATGGCCTCATGTGAGCCAAAAACGGAACGAGGAGAGCATATGCATATGCAGAGGTTGATAAGAATCAGAGGGTTCGACGTGACGGCCTCCATAACCACCTGCCGAGCAATGAATTCAATGACCGCCTAACTGTTCACACGAGTGAAGGGTCTCATGGCTGTGGGCTTGCAACAATGGCTGGATACCATTCTTAGTGTCGAGGGGGTGCGAGCCGACCAACCTTATTTATGGCTTGGCCAGGCCCTGTGAGACGTGGCACATAGGTGCAATGTATCACCCCATTCGGTGATTAATATTTTTTATTTAATGATATATTGTTTTCTTATTTATTTAAAATATTATTTAAATGGATTCAAGATAATATTTTTAAATATATAAATATATTTTATTTAATGATATATTATTCTAATTGTATTTAGAGAAATTGATTTTGATGGATATTAATAAAGATCATTATTAATATTAAAATTGTTTTATTATTCTTATTATTTTGACAATTTTCATTTTTTATTCTATTTATAAGAAACTTCATTATTAATTGAATTTTACGACATTATTTAAAAATGTAAAATCTCATTTAATCTTTATCACAAAAGTAATAATTAACCACTATACACATTTTTTTACTCTTTATAATACAAACACTTTTTTTTTAATCACAAACTAATTATTTATATTTATATATATATAACCCTTATAAAACAATCATTAAATATAAATATATTTGTAAACATCTATAAACAAGATTTCAATAGAAATTAATTCTCAAATTAATTCTCAAAAGAAATGATTCTAAAAGTGTCAATTTTGATATTGAAATTGTAAATTTCAATTATAAAGTGTCAATTTCAATTGTGAATTTTAATACTAAAAATATTAATTTTATTTCTTCATCCCATGACTCTCGTGCATATACACAATGTACATATAAACGGTTTATTGCACAAATAAACGATTTATTGATTCTCCATGTATTTTAAACATTATACACCATGCCAATCCTAGATTTTATATTTTTCTAAGCCACCATTTGTAATACATCTCATGCTTTTTCCTTTTTCATTTTTTACTTCATATCCTAATTTAGTGGTGTAAATCCCCTAGATTTTGTTTTTTTTTACTAAAAAGTGCTAATTTTGATTTTGAAAATGTGAACATATTGGACATTTTATTTTTGTATATCATGAATAATACAACTATGGTACACATTGTTAAATATATCAATACTAAAGAGGTTTATTTTTGTATATCATGAATAGTACAACTATGGTACACATTGTTAAATATATCAATACTAAAGAGGTTTAAGAATGTAATGTAAAATCAAACATGATGAAAACCATTATATTGTAGTTTTGTACTTTTTTTAATTATAGAGACTATAACTTGATTATTGTGGAAAATTTATTCAAAAGAGACATATCTCAAGCAAGGATAAAAGAGAGAAATTGTTGTTCAATTGTTTTACCCAAAGATATAATTAAAGTTATTAACTAAAATTATTAAACCTATTGTATAAAAATCAAATCAAAATATAATTTAAATCGAATATTTCAAAGATGTAGGTTATATGACTCTCATATAATATTAAAGAATACAAAAAATATATAATGACAAGTTGTAGAAAGAAAAAATATGTATACAATGAACTTTAACACCATTTCTATTCCACACATTATATATAGAGAGTGTGTATGAACCCTTCAAATTCTATCCATATCTACAAATATAAAAGAATTTCAATCTACCAATTGTTTCTATTCAATCATATTTGTAAATAAAGCATAATTTCATTGCAGTGATTTTAACACATGATTAAAATAGTCAATGTGATTTTTGAGGGTTCAAAACCATAACTTTACATCTTTCCCCACTCCATAATTATTCAGATATTTCATTTTGTGTCTTGAAAGTCATTGTTGTCAATTGAATTCAAATCCAACAAAAGTATGGTAATTGGCTAATAGTTTTTCTCTTGTTTCTTTTACATTCATATGTATGCACATTATAATTTGTTAGAGTATTGAAAACTAAAAATACATATCTAACCATACAACTAGTTTAATTAATCGTCCTATTTGACATTGAAAAAAAATCTTTGAAAATTGTAGGGTTGGAATTACCTTCCACTCACACTAATTAATGTGGAAGACAAACTAGGTATCATTTATGCCTTTGACTTATCTTCAATGGTTGGAGAAAAATTGGGAGTTTGTATAATACACACATAAGAACTGTGGCCTAGTATGAAAATGATCTACCAATAAGAATTAAAATTTTTAAACAACCATTCAAATTTGTCATGATTTAGTTTATCTCTTATAAGTAATAGAAAGGAAATATGCATATTAGGAGGTTGACCCGAGAAATATGTCCTTACCAATCCAATGTTTCCCATGATGATAATGCAGTAAGGTTCTCAACAATGATAGAAAACTATGATCCCTAAAAAAAACGTTGATTTTGTAGTAACCTTTGATAGAAACTTTTCATTTTTATTTCCATAGTATAATCCTCAATTACATAGCTGGTTATGAATACCTAGTCATCTATTCAAGAGAACTACAATTCTATATTTCAAAAGACTTGATTATACTAAATAAATTAAGAAACTTCCAAATGTAGCTAGTAAAGATACTTATTAGAGATGATTTTTTTTTTCAACAGTAAATCCTTACATGTATAATTAGTTGTTTTCTTATTCATAGCTTACTTTAATTTAGAAGGAGCCAATACTTATAATTTCAAATAAAGAGATTTTATTACACAAGAGAAGAAATGGAAAGTAGAGATGGAATCATTAGTAATTAATTTTTATTAAAAGATGTAATGTACCATACAATGTACACATACATATTTGATTATGTAGATTTCAAATACATATAATTTTTTTAAATAGTATTATTTATTAATTTAAATTTATTTTTGTTTTGAGATATATTGGAATCTTAAAAGAGAAATGTGTTTAGTTTGTCCTACAATTTTGTATCATCTTGTCCATTATTTAAAAACATTATATGTTACATTAGTATAAATCAACATCTACATTTAAAAAAAATTGATTGCTTTAAAACCGTGAAACTCTACACTAATTTTTTAACTTAACAATGTCAAAACTATAATAAATTTTATTATTTTTTTTTAATTTAATATTATAAATTTTGAAAAAATAATTGTACACTAAATGAAATTTTGTTTTTAAAAAAACAATTTCCCATTTATTTTTATTAATAAGTACCTACCCTTGAAAAAAAACCTCAATAATGCACCCGTGGAAAACGTATGGCTTTGAGCAAAACTAAATGACCTACACATTGGAAAATCAATAATACACCAATGGAAAAAATACAATAGATGTAACTAAATGATCTACACATTGAAAAAGAATAGATGGCATTGAGTGCGACTCCCACGACGTGTTCCCTAGGCATGCTTAGTGCTTTGAAAAAGCAATAGATGGCATAGGGTACAACTCGCATAGCATGATCGATGGGCTTAGTAATCAAGAAATTTCATGAAACAATGAATCTAGCAATAAGGCTTGGAGTCAACTATGGGATTCATCATATGTTGTATAGTAAGATTGAAATTTTGGAACCATTATTAATTCATAAATTAATAAAATGTTGGAGAATATATGATGTGCACATCTACATGTTGCACGCACTCAGTTTGATTTAAAATTCCTCCCTTGTCAAAGCATTATTAATTCATAAATTAATAAATTGCGTGATTTAAAATTCCTCACTTGTCAAAGCATTATTAATTCATAAATTAATAAATTGCGTGAGAATGTTGGATATGCAAATAATATTACACATGTTGCACGAACTTTTCATATTTATATTTATTATATCTCTATTTTTTAATATATTATTTAAACTGATTTAAGATAATATATTTTATTTTATAGTATATTATTCTAATTATATTTAGAATTAACTTTACATACATTGTTTGTTAAATTTTATAATATTTTTTTTTGTTAGTTTTTTTGTGATATGTGGGATTAATCTGTGGCTAAGAAATCGCGATTCAAGGGCATCTAAGCCGTCAAAATCACCCAGGGATTGCACCCAGCCTGAGCCACACCAATCCTTAACATGGATGGATTTTTTGTCCTTGCAGGATTCGAATCGGTGACTTTAACATCACAGAGCGCCTTAACAACACACTTTGCCACCGACTGTCCTACACGTCAGGGACTGTTTTTTTTTTTTTGTTTTTGT
>JASDQU010259896.1:0-15710 GCA_032191745.1 Picea mariana
AGCCACCTTCCGGTTGTAGCCAGAGAACATTTTGGGTTGTAGCCTCCTTCTATTTGTAGCCAGAGAATTGGGGAGTTGGAGCTTCCCTTAGGTTGTAGCCTGAGAAACTAGGGGGTTGGAGCCTCCTTCCAGTTGCAGCTAGAAAACAAATGAAGTTGGTGCTTCCAATGAATGTAATTCTTCAAGACATATAAGAAAAATCATTCCATGGTTTTCTCCCGATTTGGGTTTCCATGTAAAGCACTTGTGTACTGTGTATGTGTGTGATTGTTTATTTCTTACTTCTCATTATTGGATAATAATTCTACATTTCTATAACATTTGAAGAAAAAGGATTATAATTACACTATTACTAATTCACCCCTCCTCTCAGTAGTCCAACAATTGTTATCAGAGCAGGTTCCTTCAGAAATACGTTTAACCACTGAAAGGTAGATCATGGAGAGTACCAACTCGTATAAAAATGGAATACCACAATTTTATGGACAGAAGTATGCTTTTTGGAGAATAAGGATAAAAACATATATACAGGAACATGGATTTCAAGTTTGGAAATCAATTGTAGATGGATACACAGCACCAACAGTTCCACCAACAAATGACAAAGCAGTGAAACTTGGTGAGAATAATTCCAAAGCCATAAATGCACTTTTGAATTCTCGGCCAACTCACCCTTTTAAGCTCTCTATTATAGGTATGGTTCTTTTTCACCCCATCCATGAATTATGCTCCGTGTATGAACAAACAATGGCTCATTTATGCTTGGGTTGCAAGCAAAAGAATTGGTTTTTTGTTTGAGTTGTGAATTCGTTGGTTACTCTATTGGTTAAAATCGTGGTGGGTCTATATGGATAATAAGTGGATTGGTTATATAATGCTATGCGTTAAAATGGTGGAGGGTTTCACTCTATGTTTTCTTTCTAGTTGCTTCCTCACAATCATGAGTATACCACTATCTAGTCGCATTCAGATTGCTAGTTGGTTGTTGTGTATTTTTTATACCATATTCATGGTCGTGGGCTCATTCTCATTGTCTTGTCACCAAAGTATCTCAAGAATTGGTATTAGGGTGGCCATAAAGTTGATATATACCATATGGTTCTAGGTTGATATAAGTTATGCCTCGATGTTAGGCGTCCTCACCGGTATTGTTGTCAAATAGTTCAGCTCTTAAGAAAATAGAAAAAGGTTATATCTATGTGTATTCCCTATAACTGTCACTGTTCAGTGAACATTTGCCTCTCCTTTTCACATGTAAAACTCACTTTGTGCATTGATTTTTCTACCCTACCCGTCGTTGTTTCCTCTGTGGCTAATTGTTGTTCTATTACCTAGACTAGGAGTTATAAGGAAACACTGTGGCTTTCTACTGTGCTTGTATCAAAAGGGTATTTTATTGTGGTTTATATGCCTCTGAGCACCTCTAGTTCTCTGTCATATTATTGAATGAACACACTCTTGATTGTCTCCTTGTATTTGTTTTCGACAGATCCCAATTTTAAATCTCCAACTGTTCTTGCTCCTATCGGGCATCTTCTTGGTTGTCAAATATTGGTTTATCAAGTGGAGTGGTTATGGAATTTTTCATTGAGTCCTTATCTCATCTTTCCATGATTAAATTGGTTGAAGGGTTACGATTGGGAATGAGTATTTATATGCAATCAAGAGATGCCTCCTTCTCGTTATGTTTCCACTCATTGTGTCCTTACAGAGTGGTTTTAATTGCAAATTGGAAACACATGTTTGTTTTGCTAGGCCCGATTAGGGTTATAGATAATTATGGAAGTGGTGATTGTGTGTATTTGGTTATGTTCACTGTGCATATATTATTGAATCATCATGCATATTGGAAATGGTTACATCGACCGTGATGAGGTTCAAAGTTTTAAGTTGAATGTGGTTTTGTTGCAAAACCTTATTGGTTGATCTGATGAAGAATGTATATAATCGAGCATATTTTGGAAGTCTATTCGATTTGGAAAAAGGACCTGTGCATATGTTTTAATTTGCCGACTGAGAACTGGTAGACACTGTATGATATTTTTATAGTGATGCATTATGGGATAGAGGTGGAGCAATGTTGTTGTGTGTTTTCTTTAAATTCTTAAAGGGAAAGGAAAGAAATTAAAGACCAAGCATTTTATTAATAGGACTGTTGAATGGAAAGTTGTTTCGATTATCAGTATGATTGCACAAATTGTTCTAATTGAGAAATTTTGAGAAATGTAAATGATGGGACAACAAACAGTTTGATACACAATTATTGTTGATATGGTGTCGATGTTTTTTTTGTATTGAGTTTAATACAAAGTTATGTTTTAATTGATTTGTTTTATGAACAGTATTCGTTCTACCACTCTATCACTTTTCCACACATTACAAATCCCCTCACATTCCTAGATTCACTATTCACGCCATGTTCTTAAAATTAAATTATAATTCAATAAAAATTATGTATTATAGTAGTTAAAGGATGGCACATAAATGAGTTACAGTGGATATGTTTTGTTATTACAATACAATTAATTGTTTGATGATTTATTGAGTAGTAACAATTATCTACCCCCTTTAATTTTACCATTTTTCTGCTCAATACAACCCCTCATATATCCCAGAACCCTTATTCACCCCCTGCTTATCGACAAGTATTAAACAATTTTTATGGATTGGATTGCATGCGTCTGATGTGTTGTTGAGCCAAACTTTGTTTCATATTTAAAGAGATGTCATGTATGGTTTGCTAAAGAAACTAGTTGCTAATAAATGCTCCATACAGGAATGAGTTTCTTCAACAGAGGAAGCCATGGATGGAATAACAGGGGAAGAGGAAATTGGAACAAGGGCCCTAGAAGGCCAAGGTTTTCTATACATTTTGATGCAGATCCACAAGAGTTGAAGCAACTATTCCAAGATGGATTTTTCAATTGGATTGGACAAGGAGTGGTCCAACCTAGGCCAGAAAGGCCTCCTTTCCAAGCCCCACATGTCCCTGGTATCCAATTCCCCCTCATGTCTCATTACAACCTGAAGTCCCTAAAAATGATGGATGGAAAGAGACTGTCCACCCTACAGTCTCCCAACATCGTGGCTGGCCCAATTTGTCTCTACCTACTCCTCCTCCACCGGTTAACCTAATTTTCCAAGCTACCCATGCACACTCACCAATATAGTCTTCCCACGCAAGCAACAGATTAAAAATCGAAGCCCACCATGCACCTGATAAAGGAAAAGTTGTTGCTACCCTCTCCTCTCCCTCAAGTGACTCTGCCAAATCCGTTTCACCTCGCATGCACCTGAGAGATGATTTATTTCATGTTATCAGTGAGATCAGGCCTAAAGGCTCCACATAGACTAAGGAAAATTTAGAGAAATCAAAGGGAGATAGTAGCAACAAAGGGAAAATTTCCTCCCAAAGTGGAAAATATGGTTTTTGAATGTTTTTATTTATTGATTGTTGAGAACAGTTGACTGCTGAAGTTTTTGGACAACACACTATTTTTGGATATGTTGGATATTATATTTTTTTGGATATGGTTTCAAATATCATTGATATTAATTTTCAAATTATGAGAGTGATGATGGGAGCCACAAGGAGGGATGTGTTTGATTGATTAACTAGTTGTGTTTATGTTTGTTAAGAAACAAAAGGGAGTCACAAAGGGTCCCACCTACTAGTTATTATTTATTAAAGACCCTTATTATTATTTTATTAAATTTCCCCCTAAACTAAAAGTTAGTTGAGTTTTGGTTAACTTAACTAAAATAGGTAGTTTAACTACTTCAACTAATTCTGATTTCTCAAAGGAAAAAAGAGGAGGAACAAAAGGTGAATAGAAGGAGAAATCATACTAAGGTCTGCTCTTGAATTTTATTGAGATAGTTCAGTTTGCATTCATTATTTAATTCATTGAAAGCCTAATTCTCTTTTATGACAACAAGGTCCTATTGTAGACAAAGATTCAAGGCTGAATTACATCATTCAAACACTTGTTTTTCAGATGTGGTGATCTATCTTTGATAGTCTTTGTAGACTTGTTTGTTTGTGAATTAAATTTCATGACGGATAAAGGATATTGGTAGAGTCGAGTGGGAAGCAATATGTGGCAAGCTGATCCAACTTTCAAAGTTCAGTTTTTTACTCTCTGTCAGAAGTCCTTTTGTATGGTTTTCATCGGGGACATCTAAGTTTTACTTTGGTCCAAACTTCTACAGGGAATTTTGTAAAGAGAATGATTCTTTTGATAAATTGAAATTAAATAAGCGATTGCTTTCTATCTCATCTTTGTTAATTATTGACTTGGTATTTTTGCTTCTATCTCTACATTTATATTTGCATCTGTTGTATTCAAAAAATTACATAAATATTGAGTTTTTCAGCAATCTTCTATTTATAAAAAATCAGCCTATGCCCTTGTAACCAATACCAGTGGATTAGGAAACAATATTTTAGGATATAAACATAGGTTGATATTCCCATCTATATTGCTTTATCCAAGTAAGATCTAAAAATGCTTGAGTAATATTATTTCATATATTTTCCTCAACACCATCTATGTCTGAAAATCGAGGAAGCATCAACGCTCTTATTGTTAGCACTCTGTAAATTTTGTCTAGTTGACAGACAAATGACAAAGGTAATTGTTTCAACCAGCTTTAGATATGAGGCACTAGCCTGCTCAACTCAGAGAGGGCTCTCTCATTCCACTTAATATTTCTTTGGAAATCAATGGCTAGATTTGGTTTGTTTGGGGGTTTTCAATAAAGTTGTTGGCAATGAAGGGTAGGAACACTCAGGGATATGGAGTCACAATTCTAAAATTGAAAGAAATTATGATCAGCTGGTAGAAATCTCTAGAGGGTAAAGGCTAAATAAGGCAATGAATCTGAGCTATATTTGAATATAAGTAGAGTGTAAGAATATAGAGAAAACAAATAATTGCATCAGAGCATTACTAAAATGAATTTTTAATTAGTTAAGAAGAGAAGTACACAGTGCAAATTGCTCAAGCCAAGAGCGTCTCAAGACGAATTTTGATCCTTTGACTTTCCAATTTAAACAAAAGAAAATGCAAATGGAAATAAATATTATAGGAAATACATACAATAAAGGAAGACAAAGCTCATATCATCACCATTATAATCTTTTCATAGATATTTCAAATCTTCTGCATATATAGTTAATTCATCTTCAGAAAATTACAAAAGAGTTCACAGTAACCAAAAAAGTTCCCTTGCACTTCTGCGAACATTAATTCATTCCAATGCCTCGGTATTTATACAATTCGATTACAATGGCTGAAACCAAAACGTTTCAGCTTCTAAAACATTATAGTAATTTAAACTGACAATCTCGGTATATGAACCGATTTACAATGATTACTCAAAAGACGTTTCAAAACTAAGAATGGATTTCTCTGACTTCTTAACTTCCTTTATGACATCTGGCTTGTCCTGATCTTCTGTCGAATTTGTTGGTTTGGTGACACCTAGAGGTCACTTAATGGTCCTAGGAAGACTGCATTTTGTCTTTCCTAACCACACGATTTCCTTCCATTGCGAGTCAGAAGGAATCTCTTAGTCCATCATCTCCTTAATCAAAATATCTAGGTCAATGCATGTGGCGTAGGAAATAATCGGCAGGCCAATCTTCACTGTTTTAAATTGATTCAAGATTTCAAAGTCTATGGCCAAATACTCTAGCAGACTTAGGCCTTTTAGACTTTCTTCAATAGCTTCAAATTTGGAATGGTACATCCTACACTAAATGAGGAGAGAATTGTAGTCTTCTTGATTGTATAATGAACCTTTTCCATCCCAAAATGGTGGGAGTCCCTTGACAAACAATTGTTCAAACATGTCTTTAAACCCTTGTATGTTGTGGTCCATTTGCATAGCTTTTTTTTTGAACCGATTTGAGAAAATTGTGCTTGGCGATGATTCTCCTGGCCCAAATGATCAATGCAGTTCTCTTCTTTACCCCAATAGTCTGAAGATTAGCAGTGGGCACAAAATTCAGCAAATCAATAGCGTTCTGGGCCCATTCCAAGGGTTTCTTAGCTAATGTTTCATTAACAACTGTACACCTGCGTCGGGCTATGGTAGCCACGCTGTATTTGTCATTTATAAAATTCAGATTAACCCTAAACTTGGCTATCTACAGCAATAACATCCCATATCACATGTTTAGCTCCTTGTAACCATGTTTTACCTTTTAACCTCATTTTAAGCTTAATTACCCTCTCTTGCAAATCTTGGTTTTCTCTTTGGAGTGGAGCCATCCTTTCATCTTTTATTTTCATCTCTTGTTTCAGCTTTTCTAAGGCCTCTTTAAGGATTTTGATTTCCCCTATCTGTAAACTCACTTGGGACATGAATTGAACCAATCCATCAGTGCTCGATCTAGCTTCTACATTAGCAGGTGGAATGACATCCATATCTGATGTTGCTACTTGTCCTTGTAACCAATTCTCTTTTTCCTTTTCCAGCTGCAACACTTTAGCTTTGTAATTTAGTGCTTCTTGTTTGGACGTCTCTTTCTATTTCTCTAGAGAAACTAGCTTTGTTATCTATGGATGGTCTGTGGAGGACATATTTAGTTTCATCTTTAGGATTTGGATCATCTTATCTTTCTCATATAAAGAAGCCTTTACTCCTTGAGGGCCTTCAGATTCCAATATTTTAACCTGTGTTTTCCAGGCCTTACTGGATGCTTTCTCCTCCTTCAATTGTAAATATAAATTGAGTGCATGTGTTGTCAATCTCGAAACCCTTAGACCTAAACTCATATAATATGCATATATCATATCACTGACATTTCTGTGGAACTTTACTTTGTTTGGGGCACCAATATTTTCATAATGCATCTTGATTTCAAACACTTTATCATCATCAACCATTGTTATGTTAAATATCTTTATTTCCACATCCTCGACTAAGAACAGGGAAGCTTTATGCTGAGAGATATTATCTACCTCGAGAAAAAGGTCTCGTGTTTCACTATTGGTCATAATTCCCTTCACAACATATTGGTTCATTAAGTCTTCTTTGGACTGATAAACTACTCCAGGTGTCTTGCTAAAGATATGCTTTCTTCTATTGAAAACCCTCAAGTTTATTTCACTCCGTGGCATGCTTCCTGTACCAGCCTCCTCATTCTTGGTTGCACTTTCCACCATATCCATGCTTGTTTTCTATTTATGTTCTTCTTCTTCCAGGTCCACTACCTGAGAAGATGGTGTAATTTTCATTTTCTTGAGAATATTTCCCTGACTACTGGCACCCAGTTCCTTTGAACTACTCCTCTTATGATAAACACTCTCCTTTGGGGATTTAATAATCACCTTCGAAGAAGTTTTCTATGTCTGGACCTACTGAGGGGAAGACTCTATCTGTTGTGTATGATCAGGCTGCAAAGTGATCTCCATATTCATGCAGACTTCCAAGTTTGCCAATCTATCAAATTCTTCAACTTGCTCATGTTCATAGGGGTTTTGTCTGCTCATCAACCTCCTCTTAGATATGATCTGGTATGGGTCATATCTCCTCCCCTGTAACTATGTAAACCCAAATTCATTGAGCTTGTCTTGAATCTAAGGTACACAAGACCTGGTCTTTACCACAAAGGGCCCCACCATGAAATGAAATTTTAAGTTAGATGCCTTATGTGTCTTCATAAAATGCTATGTCTCTAAAATAATCCTTTGTCTGATGAACTCTAAGGCAAAGAATATGGGAGTCAAAAATAATGGTAAAAGGTAAGGTCCTTCTTGATAGTTGTATACCCAAATCAAAGTAGATTGTATGAACAACATCCAATCTCCCACCTTGCTCTATGGATTTGGTTGTAAAAATATCTTCATTTCTTATAGAACCCTTAGCAGGTCTATGTCGAAGATAAGAATGTGCACCCTGAACATGATATTAATCATGAAAATAAGCCTGGTGATCCTCTTACATTCAGTTGAGATGACTGTAGTTTCATGGAATTTGGTCTTGTTCGATTCTAGGAACATTCTCAGCAAGCGAGTGTAGTATCTGAAGTGTCTTAATGAATTGAAATTTACCAACTGTTGATACATATTATCAGTGATGAACCTCTTGAAACTGATACAAATTGGTTGACTAGACTCTGACATAAACAAGGTCAATAGGAAACCCAACATGACTTCTACTACAAACTTGTCATTATCCAATCCTAAAATTTGACTAAGCAAGGAACAAGCCCACTGGACCTCAATAATCATAACGTTTACATTGATAGGTAATGCCAAACTTTAGGAATGGTGTTCGAGTTTGACAATGGTTTGTAGAAACATGGTTTTTACTTCTAAGGGGCATTCTCTGTAGATTTTGATCATTTTTTCTTCCTTGAAGGGCTCTGACACTATGGGGGAAGACTTTGGTATACTAAGGTTGTGTCGAAGCGATGGACTATCTATTTCACATAAAAATAGAGCTTCTTCTCTAGAAACGAGATCTTGCTCAATCACGGATAAAATGACAGGGTTAGCGGCCATGGCGAAAAATACCTTTTAAGCAGTGAAGAAAGCACGAATCTGATTTAGTTTTGAGATTGAGTTTCGAATGGATGCTTTGCGCCAATTTTCAAAAATTTGAATGCTTCAAAATATCATAAAATAATGTCGAGGGTCATCCTTTTATAGGTGCCTTTAAATATCGAGGATTGGGGAAAATGGTTTTGAATAAAATGCTTTTCACCCTGATGTACTTCTGATGATGCCACGTGTCCATGAATGAACCACAATGGTTTTCCCTGACCCACCTTCGAATGATTATCCTTCACGCTGCTTCATTTTTTGATATGTACCTTAGCCGTTGATCCGAGCTACTTCAAGATCGATGGTCCACCGGGTCCCATCAACTTTCAATATTGGGGGTTGGAGAAATCAGTTTTAGGTAAAACTGTTTTCTCCCCAATGTACCTCTAAGGGTGCCACACATCCATGAATGAAACTGTGGTATTTTTCCCTGGCCTGCCTTTGATTAATTATATTTCGCACTATTTCACCGCCCGATATGGGTCTCAGTCATTGATCTGGGCCACTTCAAAATTGATGGTCCATCGGATCCTACCTTTCGCGCCTCTACAATTTTTTTCCATATGTTGCCAAATGTATCATGGTCCCCCAAACTATCACATTTCCGTAGCGATGTAGCTCTTCACTAAATTTCTAAAACTTGGATCCTCTCTAAAAATTGTTATGGTGATAACATAGGCTCCAACTAGGGATGTTATCCTCCCTGCGAGGTAGAAAAGAACTGAAGACTAAGTGCCTACCCATTGGGCTGCAGTCTATTGGTGTGATCTAAATCCACTGATATTTATTTAAAAACCTAAAATCTACCCAGCATAGCTCAGATCCTTCACCTCAGGCTTCACCCACATTGTTTTTATTCCAGCTTTTTCATGTGCAAGGAAAAACATAAAATGATTATATACAATGAATGGAAGGGGTAATGATGTTTAAAAAATGTAATGCTTATGGAACCTTCCATTCATATGCCCTCCTCCAGCGAGATCCCCATTACTCTCTCATAACAAGTAGGCATTTCTCCCATAGTAAGCTACAATTTTGAACGGACCCAACCATAAGTGATCAAATTTCCCATGTTTTCCCTTTTCTTCATTTATAGCATCCCATTTTAATGCCCGGTCTCCTGGTTCGAAGTCATCCAACTTAGTATGTCTGTCGAAAGCCTCTTCAATCTTGTCTTGATGTAGCTGAGCATTATTGAAGGCCCTTTCCCTAGTTTGTTGTACATTGGTCAACTTATCATCTCTTCTTCGACCGACGTTTTCTTCTGCTTCCTATTAGGATTACCGACAATCCTAATAGAGTAGGGAAAATTTCTTCAGTGCCATAGATGATCTGGAAAGAGGATGTGGCAATGGATATTTTTGGGGATATTCTATCAACCCACAGTGCATGGATGAGATTTTTGTGCCATGCCTTTTTATTTTCTTGAAGCAGTTTTTTTATGATTCTAACTAAGCTTTTATTCGAAGACTCAACCAACCCATTCTCTTGAGGGTAGTATGATGTAGAATGACCAAGGGTGATGTTTTAATCACTGCATAATTTCTCCAATTTCTTAGAATTGAAATTTGTTGCATTGTCTTTTATAATCTTGATCGGGAATCTGAATCTGGATAGAATATTATCCTCTAAAAATCGAATGATAACATCATATGTAGCCTGCCTAGTGGGAACTGCCTCAATTCACTTAGTGAAATAATATGTCACTATCAAGATCCATTTGTGTTGGGCTGAGGATTGTGGATGTATTTCCCCTATAAAATCAAGGCTCCACTGCCTGAAAGGAGCCTCCATTGAAATGGGTTTTAAAGGAAAAGACTGCAATTTTCCTTTCCCATCGAAGATTTGACATTCCTGGCACTTTGATACTTCTTTATAAACGTCGGGAAAAATGTTAAGCTAGTAAAATATAGCTCTCAAAATTTTATGCACGGTTGTTTTCCAATAATGATGACCTCCACAATCACCTTTATGGAACTCTCTGATGGTTTTCTCTGCTTCTCCTTCTATCAAACAACTCAATAAAATTCCTCCTGGATCTTTCCAGTACACCGATTCATTCACTATACAAAATTTTCCTTCCTTCAATTTCAAGAATCTAGCTTTCGTCTTACTAAATTCATGAGGAGCTTGCAAATTTTTCAACACAAAGATGATATATTCATACCACACAGAGTCAAGAAATTTTTGGGATATTTGTGGAGTCTCCTTTTCCTTTTCTATTTCACTATCTAACAGATCAACAATAAATTTTATTCCCAAAAGTTCACAGTTTGTCTGTGCCATCAACTTTCCAGTCCTTTTCCTTTGATCAACTTCATGGGTTTGATCTCAATATCATATTCTAATAGTACTGCAATCCATTTTCCCCTCTTTCCTTTGGGATCAGGCTGATTCAAGATGTCTTTTACTGAGCTACTAGGCATGTAAGCAGTGGTGTGAGAATGCAGGATGTAGACTCTGAATTCTTTCAAATATTTGACTAGAGCAAATGCTTTCTTCTCCATGATGTCATATTTTAAAGGAGAATCCCTCAATGTCTTACTGTAGTATGCTATGGTCTTTTCAAAATTTTGGTCATCTTTCTGGAGTAAAACACCAACAATTGTGTGTTCTAAGGTGAAGGAGAAAAATATGAAATCTTTCTCAAAATTTGGACTAGCCAGTACAGGAGTCTTTTTCAATGCCACCTTGATGTCTTCAAAATATTTTCTAGCCTCAAGAATCCATTTTATTTCATTTCCCTTATTTAGCATGTCGGTGATGTGTTTTATGATTTCAGCTAAATTAGGGATGAATCTCCTCAGAAAAATCACTTTTCCCAAGAAAGATTGTACCTCATTTTTTCTTCTGGGTATGCCAATTTTCAAGATCCCCTCAACTCTACTGGGGTATACCTTTATCCCTTCTTTTGAAATGTTCCGTGGAAAAATTTGATTTTTTAGGATTCAAAGAGATCTCGAACTTTCTGCATTTTTGAAATGCCCTTGTAAGATGTTTGAGGTGTTCTTCATCTGGGGCAGAATACACAGTGATGTCATCAAGGTAGATAACAATTAATTTATCCTTTACGTCAACAAAATATATATCCATAGATCTTTGAAATGTTTCCCCTACATTCATAAGCCCAAACGACATCTTAGCGTACATAAATGTACCCCATGGTATGGTAAACATTGTCTTCTGTTAATCGTCAAGGTGCACCATAATCTGATTGTATCTAGAGAAACCATCCAACATTGACATCTTCTGAGAGCCCACCACCTTTTATAGAATATGATCCATTTTGGGCAATGGGTAGTGGTCTTTAAGATGTACCTTATTTAGGTTCCTAAAATCTACACACACCCTGATTTCTCCACTATTCTTTCTAACTGGCACCAAATTTGCTACCCATTTGGAAAACCTTAGGGACACTATGAATTTGGATTCAAATAGTTTTTTCACTTCTTTCTCTATCAAAGGCAACAATAAAGAATTTATCCTTCTCAATTTATGTTTGAATGGTTTGTGATTTTCCATTATTGGGATAGCATGTTGGATTATACTTGTATCATAAACTTTCAGCTCATCATAACTCCAAGAAAAAACATCAGGGAATTCTTTCATTAATTTGACATGCCTCTCCTTGACTTCAGGGTTGAGCTTTTTGGAAAGCTTGATGATTTTTGGATCTTCTGGAGTCCCAATATTGCAATCTTCCACATCCCCTTCATTTACTATAATCTTTGGACTTCTGGCTACATCATTATTATCGAAGAGTTTCTCCAAGGTGATCGAAACTTTGGGAATGATGTTGCTCTTTAGCTGAACGATGTCTCTGCCAACAAACTGATTGTCAAAATATCCTTCTTTTGTGAGATTTGATGCATCTACATCATCATCACAGTATTCATCATCAATGTTTAAATTCTCGAATTAATTCTCCATCTTGAGGAATATTTCTATCTTTTCTTTGTTTTCGAAAACTTGCCAATGCCTCATATTGTCTGGTACTGTTGGCTTGTATTTGACCTCAACCTTGTAGATTTTTTTAGGGAAAATTGGAACTCTAAAAACTGTTGTTGAAGTAGCAAAGGCATCGACAACCTTATTCTGTTCTCTTGGAATTACTGAAAGATTACATTCTGGAAAATTCTCAAGGAGATCTAGTACCAGATTTATATAAGCCCTCAGTCTAGGGTGTTTTTCTTGGTATATGCCTTTGATTTGATTTATAATTATCTTAGAGTCTCCATGTACAACAATCCTTTTGGCGCCCAATTCTTCCAAAACTTTCAACCCCAGTATTAATGCTTCATATTCGGCCATGTTATTCATGCATTCAAATACAATCTTATAAGAACATAATTTGGAGTGTCCTTTGGGATGATTGATCCATACACCCACTCTAGCTCCTTCTCTACATGTAGCTCCATCGAAAATCATTTTCCATATCTGATCCTCCTCATCATCTTGCTTCTCTAAAAACTCTTGTATCTGTTGGTCAGGCTTGTCTTTTTCATCCATAATGATTACTGTTTCCTCTTCTTCAGAGCACAGGTCATTGAAGAAAATAGAAGACCCCAATTTGGTTTCCACTGAATAGATAGGATGATTGCTAAGATGTGATTTGTTGTTGACCATGTATTTAAGAAAAAAATCTCTGTACAACCTTCTATCTTGACCAAATATAGGAATAGTCGCATATGACATGTCCATCTGGAGGGTTCCTTTTAATTTTGCAGTCCATGACTTGGACAATAGAATACCAAATTTTGGAGGGATATTAGCTACTACTACATCCATCGCCATATTATTTGTTGGGATTTGTGCCAAAGACACCACTAGATCCTTGATCAGGCCAAGGCATTTCTCATTTCTTGAATCGAAGGAAAATAGATCTTTATAAGGCCTTGTGACATCGAGGCCCAACTGGTCCATGACCACTTTGGGCATCAAGTTGTGAGACGCCCTGTAATCCAACATAGCATTGTGCAGATTCATGTCATGGATTTTTAGACTAACATAGAAAGGAAGCACTTCTTCAGTATCACCATTTTTGTCCACGTGTGGGCCAAACAAGATGGTTGGGTGATCATATTATATATTCAGGGTATCATAAGTTTGTTCTGTCTTCCTCATTTTTATGATCGGATTTCTATACTCGCTATTCTTGATCAATTCATTAAATGGTACCAAATTTTTTATCTTAGCCATCTCACTTTCAAAATCAAAAGAGAATGAAGTTTTCTCTACCTCTTTGGTGACCATTTCTTTCCTAGTCAATAATTTATTCTGAGGTTCTTCTTTATGCTTCCCCTTTTCCACAGTATCCTTTGCAACATAATATTTTGCAATGGATCCCTTTGCAACTGAATCTTTTACAGTAGAATCCTTTTTGGGCTCACTTGAAGAAGGTATGTTATTCTGAGCTTCTTTGGTGGGATTCCCATTTGGTGGATTACCCTTTGGGGAGTTTGGAGGTATCTTTTGATTTCAAATGTTATACTACCTTTGGAATTGCATGATGGAATTTTGCAATCCTGTTTGGTAATATTCACTTTCTATTGATACCCTTTCCTCTTCATCTTTCAAAAATATCTCACTTGCATCCATTAACTGGTCGTGTTCTTCTTTGTTCAAAAACACTTATGTTTCCTTATCATCATATAAGTTCATTTTGTCTTCAAAATGTCCATAATAATCCTCATTAATGTAATCATTTTGTAAAGGAGGCCAGACTTGTTGTTCCCCCTGATTTCCTTGGTTTCCTTGATTTGTCTAGTTTCCTTGGTTCGCCAGGTTTCCCTGATTCGCCTGATCTGCTTGATTTTTCTGATTCCCCTGATTTCTCTACTCTCTTTTCCTAATCTATGGAATAGTTGGTCTTCTTGGATTTCTGGGTTAGGCCTATTTCCTAGAGCCATTCTTTCCATCATTCAGTCCATGTTTCTCATCATTGCTTCAAATGTTTCCTCTGATGTTTATGATGTTTAAGGATGTGCTTTATCTTGAGCTTTGTTTATGTCCCTGCCAACATTATTTTTCATCTTCCCTAAAGCCATTAGGTTCACTTCAACCTCTATGGAATCAGTCAACATATCATCTAATGTGGTAGATACTCGTTCTCTTAATAATAAAGAAAAGTCAATTTCAAAAGAATCAACATATATGAGCTGAATAGCTCTAGGGGGTTTTTTTACCTAAGCAGGAATTGTATTATAGATGAACCTGTCCAAAAAATCCTACATTGTTTCGTCGAGTGATATCTTCACGTTGTTGATCTGGATTTTATGAGTAGAATGAAATGAATACAGATTATTAACAGATGATTAACACAAAATAACAGAGATACAGTAAAATTGGTTTTCTATTCAATAACGAAATAAGCTGAAACTGTAAAATGCAGTGGAAACAAGCTTGCTGGAATGGTGGTGACTTATCTCTGAGAAGAGATGTGATGGGAGTGTGCATTCACAAGAAGAAGGTTATAATGAGGCTCTGAAGGCCTTTTTACAATAAGAAAGAATGCCAAAATCCCTAGACATCCAAAAACCTAACCCTAGGAGATGAAGCGCCAAAAGTCATGTGGGCCCCGTTTGGGTAAGCTAGTACATCAACTTCCTGGGGTCGTAACTTTTGCATATGATCTCTGTTTTAGGTGCGTGATATCCCGTTGGAAAGGTATCATCAAGGAGATTCATTTTGGAGGCTCAATCATTCCTTCAACTATCATTAAGGATCTCTATACCGAAAAAAATTCATTTAAGCCCTCAAAATGGTCCCAGAAGTAAAAACTGCTAAAAATAGTAAATTGCCAAAAATGTCAGAAAGTTGTTTTGAGCCAGTTGGAAAAGGTGGGTGGCCACTGATATCCATTTGGATCAATCCTCCCTCCTTAGGAAGCAATGGTCTCCATTGCATTGCGTTCCCCCATTAGATGAGGAAATTTCTATTGAATTTGGCCCTGGGTGAGCCACTTGCCTTGGTGCAGGAGCTGCCCTTCTTTGATGACTCAATAAAGGTGGATCCTTTGTTGTCGAGTGCCCTTGATATATTTGTCCACAATATGATCATTGGATGCTTGTTGTATGCAGTCGGGGTTGAGCTATGTTGGTTTCAGTTGTTCTGCTACTTCTGAGGTGTCCAATAATGGTGGGAAATAAGGGC
>JASDQU010259897.1:1174-15807 GCA_032191745.1 Picea mariana
GATTGGAACGCTGGACTTGGAGGATTTGAAATTTCCCTATTTGTCAACTTCTATGTTTGAAATTGTGAGAACCAGATAACGAGGGGTTATTTGGATGCCTACCCCCGAAATCCTACCTAGACTAAAATTTTCTTTTGGTACCTCCTGTGGAGGACAACTTAGTGAGTTGTTAGAAATATTTTAGATGATTTTTTTTGTGAGGCTGGGGGTGAAAACCAACCTCGTTTGATTAAAAGTGGGAGTGGATAGTCCGATCAAGAAAAGATGGGGTGTTTTCAGAATTCTTTTTGAGGAGACCTACTTAGACCACCACGTTTCGAGATGAGGCTATGTGAGTGAGAAAGTGGCTTTTGTGTGTGAGTGAAAAGTGTACCAAATTTTAGTTATTTAGATGTCACCTTGCAACATGTGGACATTGCTTGGTCCTTTACAAGAGTTTGATTACCTAAATAAGCTAGATGTCATTGGTACAACCTTGCGGAATTTTAAAAGACCTAGGAAACTAGCATGTGGACATTGTGGTCCGTTACTATCCTTTATCTCCCTATGTGTGAGTTAATCTAGAAAATCATGAAACTAGCCTAGATTAAACATGTGGGCATGTGTGGGCCCGTTACAAACTTTTAAACTCTCCTAGTTTTTTGATCTAAGAAAGCAGAAAATCAAACACTATTCTAGCTTTGTTGACATGTGGGCATGTATGGGCCCGTTACAAGAATGTGTTTGACAAAATGAAACTAAGAGGGGTCTCAAAAAGAGCCGTTGTCCTCTCCTAAAAGTTTTGAAATTTTTGTTTAAGGGAGATGAGGTCGTTTTCGCAATCCTTTTCTGGTTCTCAAGATCGCTCAATGGCGCAAGAGAAGAGCATACTCAAGATTGTTACTTGCAACTTCTAGTCCCAAAATGTGAGTTTAGATGTGATTTAGAATTGATGTTCATCTTAGATTTATAAACCAAAGCAAGCCATCCACGTGGCAAAAAGAAAATAAGGGAAAATGATTTTTATCCACCTAAGTGCCTATGTTTGCTTGATTATCCCCTTTATAAGTTGAGGGGTCTAAGTGGTGCAGTATTTAGAACATGCATATCATCATTCTTAAGAAGGAAAATGATTTTTCCCCACATCCAAGAGCTTACAATGCAAATTTTAGTTCAAATGCGCGGCCTCATGTGTAGACAGAGGCACATACGGCGCCTGCGCGCTGACAGAATTGAACAGAAAAGCGTGTGCGCACCCGATGCGCGCCTGTGGGGTGGAATAACTGTGCGCCTGTTTCAAAAGCCCGAGAAGAAAAATCTGGATGGATTTCTCTCCAATTTCTCTTGAATTGACAGTTTAGCAGGTCGACAGAGGCCGGTTTGTGATCCTGCAAGTTAATGAAATCAAAAGGAAAGCAAATAAAGCCCAAATGAGGGAGGATTTGATACCAACTCCCCAGTATGGTCGCCAATATGTTTGCACTCTATTCGTCACTTGCTGAGCAAATTGAGAGTACTTACATGCCCATTTGGGCTCTGATAGGCATGACAGCTATGAAAGGAAAGGTTAGAAAAAGAAACTACAAAGTTATAAACAAGAATTAAACAAAAACCAAATGAAACTATGAGCATATAAAAGAAATGAAAAATAAATGTGAATGGACCAATATCACCAATGCATAAGCTGATCTTATTGATGAAATCCAAAGACACACAATGGAGAAAGAGGACTTGGGTCCCTTCCCTCTCCAATGGAAGGCTCTTGAGGCCCTCAACTGATTGCTCTCCTTACAATGAAAAGATGGAAATATGGGTGAAATAACTCCAAGCTTATTCACTCAAGTGAGGAGTGAATAGCCCTATGAAATGCAGCTTGTGATGTTTATTGCCAAAGAATGGGTCCTTAGCAATCTCAACAGCATAACAATACAAAGAATTCCTTGAGAAAATGGTGGTCATTCATGGCTTTTTATAGCCAAGCATTGGGTTATTATGCAACCTCTTTTGAATGTGAAAAGGGGCTCTTTAGGGCACAATTAGGTCTTTGACCAGCCCACCATGAGGATTGAGCTCGGATTTGGTGTCAAATCGACTTGGGAGTCGATCCATTAGTGGTTGGGAGGCCGACCAATTTCAATAAATGCGTCGTTTAGCAGGCGCACGGGTTTTTCGCCCAACAGTTGCGCCTTGTGCACATATGCGCGCTTTGTACTTTTCTGTTACGCGCGTGCGCGCACATAGCCAGATGATGTAAAGCGCCTTTGAATTTTTTGGGTCATTTGTATAGTTTTTTGACCCTTTTGCAATGCTGAGGAATTAACTTTGTGCCATGAATGACTTTTTCCTGTTTTGACGATGCGGAGTTCTTGTCGCCTTGTGCAGATGAAATTTCAGTGATAACACTCCCCATGGAGACACACTAGGTTGAATGTATCCTTTGTCCATCATCTCCTTTATCTATATTTTGAGCTCAACTAGCTCTGGGGTACTCATTATATAGGGTGTTATAAACACTCGCACTTCTCCTAGTGCAAGTTCTATTGAAAAGTCAATATATCTTCTTGGAAGTAGACCCGGTTCCTCTTCTGGAAACAAATCTTTATACTCTTTTAATATGGGATGGTCCTCTAGGATTGGTTTATTGTTCTCAACAGAGTCCAACACTTGTATTTCATACAAGGGAAATCATTTTCTATAATACTTTTTCACTTGAAGTGATGATATTTGTCTCACTGAGACAGGATTTTGAATTCCTTCTAGGTTTATTTTTCTCCCTTTTTCATCTTCACACTCTAAAGTTTTATTGTAACAATCCAACTTGGTTTTATGGGCATCCAATTAGTCTATGCCAATCAACATGTCATAAGATCCCAAAGCGAGCATGTTTAGGGTTTCTTGGGTGGGTAATCCATTCATAATGAATTGGCATGCTAGTATGACCTATGTTATGTTTCTTTTAGTTCTAGTGGCTAGTTGTACCAACCATGATTTAACATGTTTCACTTGTCGTAATTTACATTTCTCAACAGTTGGAGGGGAAACATAACTCAAATTAGAACCAGGGTCAATTAAAATGGAAACTAGATTGTTGACAATCATAACTTCCATCTGCATCACTGAAGCTTGGTGGACAACTTGTCTATTATCCAAGGCTGCATAAATTTCTGGCATGCTCCTAGCCACATCATTGACTGTGGTAGCCTCTTGAACATTGTAGACCCTCCTATTGTTTTGTTTCCTATGTTGACAATCCCTCAACAGATGTTCTTCTCCACAACCCCAACACTTAAATGGTTCTCTCTTTGTGTTATTAGTCTTACCTTAGGCTGCTCCAAAGGGTTTATTTCCACTTTGAGATGGGAAATTTTTCTATTATACACTTTTAGTAGGAAGACTCGTTTTAGAACCCTTTCCATGGTTCTTAAATATTGAGGGTTTAAACCCCTTCTTCTTCAATCTCAAATTACTTTTCTTCTTCTAGTCCTCATGAGGTTATGTCTTATTCTTGAATTTCTCATAGCAATACCTTGCCTTCCAAAAGTGCTTTTTATGGTCTTTAGCTCATAAAATTCAACTCTGTCCTGGAAGGACTAGGGTAGTCCACTAATAAATCATTGCATTTTCACCTTTTCATCCTTTATGTAGGGAACATACCTTATCATCTCAAGAAACTTGTTGATATATTCATTTATTGTGAGTTGTCCTAAATTGAGTTCATAGAACTCCTTGGTATTCCCATCAAAGTATTTCTCTAACATATACTTCTTCTTGAAGTATTTCTCAAATTGTTTCCATGACAATTCCTTCTCATGCATTCCTTTCACATTCCTAAGGTCCTCCCACCAAATTGAGGCCTTTCCATTCAGGTTGAAAATGGCTATTCAAGCCTTTAAGTTTTCAAAGTAGTCATGGACTATGAAGTACTTCTTCAATCCAAGTAGCCAAAATTTTGTTTCTTCCCCCTTCTTAATCTCTCCATTGAAAGTGAGTGGTTTTGATTTATTAAACTCTTCAGGGTTGTTATCACTGAAATTTCATCCGCAAATGGTTACAGGAATCCAGCATCCCCAAACACCCATTAGTTCATCCATGGCCAAAAAAATGCATTTCCAAAGGGCACAAAACTATACAACTGGTTATAAAAGCAGCATGCACTAAGGATACAAAGGAAGTGCACACACGTGCGATAGTCAAAAAACTCTGGAAAAGCGCACATACGCCTGATGCGCGACTGTGGACACAAAAAGCTGCGCACACCTCAGAACAATGCATGTATGATTTTGGTCGGCCTTTCACCCACTACTGGTTCATTTCCCAAGTCGATTTGACACCCAAATCTGAGTTGAATCCAAGTGGGGGGCTGGTCAAAGACCTAAGGGTGCCCTAAAGAGCTCCTTGTTCACACTAAAGACTAGTTGAATAATGCCTCAAAGATTTGCTATAAAAAGAGGCCTTGGGTGCAATATATTTTCAATGAATTCATTTGTATTGTTATGTTGCCTATATTCTCTTAGAGGAACCTCTTTCCTCACTAGAGCATACAAGCACCATTTCATTTGGCCATTCACATCACCTCTCGAGTGAATGAGCTCTCGAGTGAATGAGCTTTGTATTTATTCACCATTTCCTTCTAGTTTTATACTTGTAAGAAGATCTCAATCTTTGGGGGTTAAAGAGACCTCCGTTAGAGGAAGAGGGGACCCATAAGTCTCCCTTTATCTTTGGTTTTTTCCCACTAATACAACTTATCCATTGGTGGCATTCATGTTGTTTATTTTTTGTTCTATTTCCCTTATGCACTCTAGTTTAGTTTCTTTTATTGTGATTAGTTTAGTTCTTTGTTTTTTTCTTATGCTTGATGTTTCTAACTCTTGCATTCATTGTTGTCTTGTATAGCTAACTCAACTGGACTTGTAATCATCCTTATTTTTATCATTTAGGTGACGAAAGGGATGCAACAGATTGGCGACTCCATTGGGGATAGGTATCAATTTCCTCCCCATTTGGGTTGTTTGAGCACTTCTTTTTGCATAGAGGGACTTCCGCAATGCAACATATTAGATATCATTTTCGAGAATTATTGGTCAATTGTGACTAATACTCATGGATATGGGTCATAGATTAATCACTTCTTTTTGCTTTATTTAACTTGCAGGAACCATAACCAACCCAAGCCTGCCTGCAAAAAGCTAAAATCGGAGCTTAACTGAGAGAATTTCATCCGGAATTTTCTTCCTGGCCATGTAATAGGAAATGCGTAGTTTTTTTTTACCCCACAGACACATCTTCCGAGCACGTGCACCAAACTCACTATGTTGCTCAGGGCATTCTGCGCACCTGCATCAAAAAGTCATTTTTGATTTGCACATTGGCACCAAATGCGCCTCTGTCTACTTTGCGACCTGCACATCTATCCAGAAAATCATACATTGTAAGGGTTTTTGTGATCTGTGGAAGACCCATAGCCTTATTAAGTTTTATTTTATGCAGATTGTAATATGCACCACACTTAGATTCCCTCTCCACATGGAGGGTTAGTCAAAACATAGGCACTTAGGAGGATTAAAATCCATATCTATCCTCTTTTTTATTTCATTTTTCCACATGGATGGATTTCTTTGATTAAAGATAAGTTGGAATCATTCTATATCACACATATAACCACTTGCATTGGGACCAGAAATTGAACATCAATCTTTGAGTATTCTCTTCTCTTATGCCATAGAGTGATCTTGAGAATCAGTAAAATTATTGAGGGAAATTTTCATCTCCCTTAAAGACAAAATCTTTAGGAGAGGACAACATCCCCCTTAGGACTCCTCTTAGTTTATTTTTTCAAACACATCTTAAATTTGTAAGGGCCCATACATGCCCACATGCTACAAAGATATGATAGTTTTGAATTTACTTTCTTAGATTAAATCACTAGGAAAGTTTAAAGGTTTTGTAATTGGCCCATACATGCCCACATGTCCAAAATCTAGGATAGTTGTTGAAGCTTTCTTAGATTAAATCACACTAGGGAGTTAAAGGATTGGTAAGGACCCATATGTCCACATGCTAGTTCTCTAGGGAATTTAAAATTTCCCAAGGTTGTACCAATTACATTTAATAAATTAGGTAATCAAGACTTGAAAGGACCACACGAAGTCTACATGCAACAAGGTGACACCTAACTTATTTAAAATTTGGAACACTTTCACTTGTTCACACACAAAGTCACTACTCACTCACATAGTTTCATATAGAAAATCATGGAGGTTGAAGTAAGTTTCCTCCAAAGGGATTCTGAAACGCCCCACCCCTTTTTCTTGACGATATTATCCACTCCCACTTAATTTCAGTGAGATTGGTTTACACCTCCAATATCTCAACCAACTTTTTTCTAACAACTCGCTAAGTTTTCCTCCACATGAGGTGCCAAAATAATTTTTTTAGTCTAAGTAGGATCTCGGGGATAGGCATCCAAATAACTCCCCATTATCTGGTTGTCACATCTTCAAACAATAGAAGTTGTCAAATAGGGAACTTTAAAAATCCTCCAAGTCAAGTGTTCCTAACACCATAAAGCAGGGAGATACCTGTGAAGGGTTGAAGGYCGAGGTTTGGTTGTTCTGTGTGTCTCCCCTTGAGGCACCCACCTCTTGGATGGGATCCAGCCCATGACCCATTTATTAGGCTAAAAATATAAATGCCGCACTTTGACCGAGGTACCTAGTTACCAAATTTTAGGACATCTACCCARGTGGCAATTGTGGGCTACAATTGCACCTTGATCAGATTTTGTGTGGCTATTGGGGAATATTGCCAGCTCTTTTGGGATATGCACCCTCTACCCCTCATTATAACTGATTACTTCATCCTTCACTAGTTCCACTTTCGGTGGCTTCAGACCCCACTGTCGAGTGCTATTGGAAGGTCTAGTGCTATTTGAGAGGAAGGACGTTACGTCTTTTAGGACATAAGAATTTGTTTTCTTTGTTCTCCCACGCGGAAAAAATCTACCTACCCACATGTGTGATTATTTATCAATTGATTTATGTATGATGCCCTTGTGATTACATGAGACTGTGATATGTATTGTGCAGGCCCCAAAATCATAATAAGGACTCTTGTTCATTTATTTCTCTCATCATTTTTACACATCCACTTTTCTAGTCAGACATCACAGGGGACCCATAGAATCTCCATCGTTCCAGACGCTTGCTAAATATCCCTCCCATTCTAGGGGGATTTCCTAGTCTTGTGAACTCATCGGCTCCACCTTCTCACACCCCTATGAGTGCTACCGTCTTGGGATTCTCTTTTGTTGGTTCCACTTTACTTGGGTCCACTTCCCAAGGTCACCCATCCACTAGCTTTCCTTTACAAGGAGGTGGGGGGGGCACACTTCTTCCCTAGGAGGAAGTAAAACCCCACTTAACCCCCCTCAAGGGTCAGGTACCCAAAAACATCACACCATGGTTGGAGCTAATCCTCCCCCACCACCCCAGATGCCATACTTGGTGTTGGCCCTTGACCAAGTTTTGGGAGTTTCTTGGTCATATTGACCTATTTTGGGACTTCGACAATTGTCGAAGGAGGAGCACAAGATGGAGTGGAGATCATAGGATATCAGCCCACTTTTGGTTCCATTTTGGGTTTTTGGGAATATGTAATGGGATTGGGATATTGTCCCATGGGTTCTACCCATACTTAGGCCTATTTTGTATGTATAAATAGTAAGCTATTGAGCTAGAATATTGGCATCTATGTGATGTATGCTAAGTGCAAGTAAGGTATGTAAGTGCTTTGTGCCTATATGAGACTCGCAAGGCTAAGTGCAAGTCATTGAAGGAAGTTGGAAAAGGATTTTTACTGTAACGCAAGGAAGAAGGATATTGTGAGCTGCGCAGATCTTATGTCCTATGCGAAGAAGGTTTTTGGTGGCTCTGTGCTATAACCGATTGAAGACGCTAATAAAGAAGAAGAGTTGGTGGATGTAGCCCCAGGGTGGGGGTGAACCACGTAAATCTGTGTGTTATTCTTTGTGTTTCGACTTGATGTTTTTATCCTTTCTTTTTCTAAGTGCTTAGATATATTTAGATAGATATACTTATGCTTTGTGCTTATAAAGGTGTGTGAATGCTAAATTTGACATGTTTGAAGATGCTTAGTGTTGATCTACCAGGTCTGATCTATTTTATAGTTACCAAGTGATGAAATACCTTAGATCTAAGTGAATGTTGCGATGCTCTGTGCTATCTGCGCAGTATAATAAGGATTGAATATTGATAAATGATCTATGATAAGTACTATGTAAGCGATATAATCATAGATCTATGTCCCAGCTAAGGTTGCAAACACTTGAGTCCTGTAACCACCCCTGCCTCTACCTCGGGTAAGACTTCATCTTCTTTGCAGGTGTTTCTGAAAGGGATGGTAGTTAGGGATTTGTTGGTGTGGTCTTGAGAGTTAAACCCTCGGTCTGCCCCCCCCTGTGCCAATAAATGGTTTCGTTGCTAGGATGTGAAACTGTGATTACTGGGAACTGAGAAAGAGGAATATCTGTGCAAAGATTCATCCTTAAGCTGTGAAAGTTCTGTGCATAGATCTTCTCCCTAGTGCACAATATTCTAATTAATCTGTAAATATTTTTACTAAAGCAAGAAGGTTAGATCTGAGAGAAAGAAGCCCGATTTGAAGAGAGAAGGCTAGATATGAAAGAAAGGAGGTTCGATCTATAAAAAAAGAAGCAGGATTTGAAAGATTTGTGCTCCAAGAAAGGTAAAAGTGAGAAGTTCTGATTGAAAAAGGTAATATCTGTAAGCTTAGTGCTCTATAAAAGTAATATAAGTGGAAATTTTTGTTTCTAGAGTATGGATCTAGGTATATCTGATAGGTTTTGTCCTAGTTTGAAATCTAGGGTGTTAATAGACGAAAGAAGATGTGATATGAATAGATATAATAAGAATAATGAAAGATATATTATACCTATACATATAAAGAATGTTTGGACTAACAAATGGATGCAGGATCCTAGAAATAATTTGTTGCAGGTTACCTCCTATGATCCTAGTGCGTAGAACATAAAAAGTTGGGGATCATTTCGAAGAAAGAGAGGATTAACCCTCTGTTATAGTTGTAGAAGACCATGACATCTTGCTAAGGAATGCCCTGGAAGAAGACCTAGTTGTCTTTGTTGTAAGGCTATGGACCATGAAGTGTTGGATTGCCCTAGAATGATCGCTAAGCTTGAAGGAATGAATCTGAATCAAGGAAACCCTAAGGAAGATCCAGAAAAGGTAGAACCCCAACAAGAATCAAATAAGGTATTGATACAAGTAAAATAGACCCTGAATGACCATTGACATGTTAGCTTATCAAAGATCTTCAAAGATAAGGAATGCATCGAAGCAAGAATAGGGGACTTTGACATTGACTGTGTCCTAGATGAAAAAAAACAGATGAATATTATGCCAAAAAGAACCAGGGAAGCTATAGGAAGGCCTGCTATAATCCATTCCCTAGGAGGAATAAGTTTATTCAGAGGAAAGCTAGTAAACCTACATGGAAGGCTCACCCGGATACCTATGAATGTCAATGGAGCTTCGACAGATGAGGACATTGATATTATTAAATTTGTTGAAGACAGAGCCCTGTTTACCATGCTAATAAGAAAACCTTGGATTGGTAGAGATCAAGCCAGACGAAAGGAGGAAGAATAATTTTTGGAACAGAAGAACCTAGAGTTAAAATACTTTATGACCAAAAGGATCGCGCACTTGATTGAGGAACAGAAGAGAAGATCACAGATAGTTAATACTAGAAACTTGGATGTCGAGGCTAAGAGAACACTCGAGGATCCCCAAAAGATTGAATTATGTATCTCAGACAAGGAAGAAGTATTGCACAGGAACCCTAGGAAAAACTTTCAACAGTGCGAAGTAACTAAGACCAAAGAAGAAAAGACTCAGAATGATAAAAGAATTACCGAGATGAAGTTCAATGGAAAGAAGGCTAGAAAGTTAAGAAAGAAAAGGGATAATACTAAAAGGTTACAGGAGGTTCTAGAAGAGACCTCGCAGAAAGAAAAATTGCATAATTGGAGCTTCAACGAGATATCAAAACAACGACATAGAGTACTTCGCCATGATGAAGCAATATAGCCGTTGGACCGATATATCTGTTCGACTTCCACTCCAAATGGGCAAAAAAGAAATAAAGAGGCATCATGAAACCATTGGGCTACGCCATAACGCATCGAACAAGAGTTAATGGAGGGTCATGACCGCTGTGAGCCAACCATTATCGACTCACCTATTTAGCTCGTCATGCCATGCATGAAGAACACTTTTTCCAAATTGAGAATTTGAGCTCGCAACCTTGATTAATATTGTCCAGTGATCATTATGCTCTTGTTTTCCATATTATTTCCTTGTCTACATTACTTCATGAACCCGATATTACTAACCCCGAGCATGTATGTCTGAGGAGCTTAGCACACTTGAAGAATCTGCGAAGGAATTACTCGTTGATCTCAGGACTGAGAAAGTCATGTCGGAAAGAAGGATGTCTGCAGGTGTGCAAGCATCATTGACAGGAGGAGTCCAAGATTCTCCATTGACTACTCATGGAGCAGGAACTTCCAGAATCGCGACAGAGACGAGAACGAAGCATAGAGACGATCTCGTGAATGCCAAGTTGATTCTGAGCATATTACCTACGTATATACCTCCTCTGAGCGGCGCAGTAAATAGAGACAGCATGCCCAGAGATTTTGAGTATGCTTTGGTCATTGCATACCTCCCGAAAGGGGTGCATGTAGTTCGTGCCGACTAGGATAAGCTAGCAACATTGAAGTTTAGCAACTTCAACCTCGGTGATAGAAAGGATTACAGCATGCTCGCCCCACATAAGTATTTGACCAAGACTAAAGGCAAGAACTCCAAGATTATCCCACAGTCATGGACCCAGAACCTCGCGTAGTCCACACTGCTCAATGTGATGAAGATCCTGCACTTCGACAGGCACCAGGAAGTCAATGCCTATGTCAAAATGTTGTTGTCAAGTTACCATAGAGGATACTTATGGTTGAACTTCCACATCATTGTGGATCCGAGCTTGATCAATTATATCACCAAGTTTAGCATGCAAGGCCCCAACCCACAGGATTTTTAACCTGGAAAGACCTCAGACCGAGCATTAGTGTAGAGGATCAAAGAGACTTATGGCGATGTCAAGAAGGGCATGCGATGCTACTAGGTAGCCTCTATCTAAAGTGGTGCAGTGCACCTTGCATGTCAGCTAATCGTAGACAAGCTAGTTTGCAATAACTTTCCCACCCAAATGACTGGATTCATCGTTGACCTCGCAGAGAAGTGCAGAGAAAGACTTCGGATGAATTAGGCACAGTAACTTGTAAACCAACTAGAGCTCGACTGTAGAGAAGCACAGGACCAAGGGTATGAGTTCCATTTCAACTGGATTCTCATACTAATCGCATTCATTGCATGGGAGATGCCAGAACGTGCGACCTTCCTGGACATCGAGCCCTTTGAACCATTGGCCATGAAGTTCAGTACCCTATGATACTCGAATGATATGAACATTTAATGGCAGTCAAATGTCATCTTCCAATCTTACTACAACCAGTTGAAAGTAGCCATCCTTTTTGAGCCTTGTATGACCCCGAATACCCTCCATAGGTTTCGGCCCCTAATGAAGTTCAACGTAGACCACCACTTCACTTATAAAACAACACATGTAGATGGCCATAAGTAGCAGTTGTAGTCCTATTACAAGATTACGAAGGAATATTTAGAGGAAATCACCAAGGAATGGTTGGTGGACCTTCTTATCCCATCCAACCCTATAGAGTTGTCGAATGTAGATAGTCCGGAAGCTGCACAGGATACACCCGGACCTAGTAAAACAAAGAATCATGAAGAAGTTCAGGATATAGACAACACATCCATGAAGACTGCATATATGTCACCAAAGAAAGGAGGTGTTGGCGAAGATATTGGCAAGGAAACATTGCATAATAAAGAGGAGGACCCCTCGAAGAAAAGAAAGGTGTCCCCCCAAAATCCTTCATCCAGAAAGAAAACAAAAGCAACCAAGACCAAGTTCGAGACTGTCCTCACCCCGAATGACTTCATCTTCATCATCTCTGTATTGAACGATGCTTTTCTAGAGATTGCAGAGAAGCAGGAAGCCAGGAAGGAGGCAATGTACAGTCAGATCAAGATAGATCTCCAAGGAGTGCAATAGGCACTTCAGTCAAGGCACGCAGTCTCCACTACACCCCTTCGTCAAAACACCAGAAGAAGGATATGAGTCAGCTCAACTCCACCGAATCATAGATTCAATCAAGGCTCAGCTTTGAAAAGCACAAGATGAAGCAGAGCAATCCATCCACACTTTGACACAAGTACAGGGATTACTTGTAGAACAACACAGTGCTACAGAACAAGAAAAGAGTTATCTCCAAGCGAAATGGAATGATGAGAAAGAACAACTACAGAAAGGAAAGGAACAGTTGTTGGCAGAGAAACTAGAGGTAAATGAAGTGTTCAACAGAGCACTTCGCTCTGTGACAGTCATTGAGGTATATATCAAAGAAATAATCCCACAATAGGTGGCACAACTCGAAGAATTGATCCAGAAACTACAGTAGCGCATCGCTGATTTAGAGCTCTGCGTTGTACCCGAAACTCCACAGGCGGTAAGAGACCTAAGGGAAACAACTGCTCGTAGAGTAGTTGGCATATTAAAATCTTTTTCCTTGGAATGAAAGTAGTTGAGTAACCAGAGTGCCTAGACTTATGTGAACCTCACGAAGAATACAAAGTTACAGGCATTGGAGTTGCAACTCCAAGAAGAAAAACAACACGTTGATACGTTACAGGCGCAGTTGAAGGCCTTGTCACCATTGGAAAGAATGAAGCGGTCTAAAGAGAAACACACCGCCCAACAACAAATCCATATGATTTAGAGTAAAGTAATGGAAGTCACTCAATGAATTCAACAAGTGCAAGAAAAATCATGCCAACAGTTCACTGAAGTTAAAATCCAAGGAGCTGAACTGGAACAGATCGTCATCACCGCAGAACAATGCTTAGAAATGCCAATGAATGACTTAGTGATCAAGAAGTTCACTGAGAAAGAGTCGGTAGCACTACAGTAGTTCGAAGCGGCTCAAGCCAAGATCGAAGCATTTGAGGCATAATTTCTCAGACCAGAGTGACTCAGGATGAGTCACAGGTGAGTGTTGGGGACCTATTGGCCCTTGACCAAGTTTTTGGATTTTCTTGGTCATATTGACCTATTTTGGGACTTCGACAGTAGTCAAAGAAGGAGCGCAATATGGAGCATAGATCACGGGATCTCGACCCACTTTTGGGTCCATTTTTGGTTTCTGGGAATATGTAACGGGATTGGGATATTGGCCCATGGGTTCTACCCATGCTTAGGCCTATTTCGTATGTATAGATAGTAAGCTAGTGAGATAGAAGATCGACATCTATGTGATGTATGCTAAGTGCAAGTAAGGTATGTAAGTGCTTTGTTCCTATATGAGACTTGCAGGGCTAAGTGCAAGTAATCGTAGGAAGTTGGAAAAGGATTTGTGTTGTAACGCAAGGAAGAAGGATCTAGCGAGCTATGTAGATATTCTTTCCTATGTGAAGAAGGTTTTTGGTGGCTCTGTGCTGTAACCGATTGAAGACGCTAATAAGAAAGAAGAGTTGGTGGACATAGCCCCAGGGTGGGGGTGAACCATATAAATCTGTGTGTTATTCTTTGTGCTTTGACTTGATGTGTTTATCCTTTCTTTTGCTAAGTGCTTAGATATATTTAGATAGATCTACTTACGCTTTGTTATTATAAAGGTGTGTAAATTCTATTTCTGACATGTATGAAGATTCTTAGTGTTGATCTACCGGTTCTGATCTATTTTACTGTTGCTAAGTGCTAAAATACCTTAGATCTAAGTGAATTTTGTGATGCTATGTGCTATCCACGAAGTATATATAATAAGGGTTGAATATTGATAAATGATCTATGCTAAGTACTCTGTAAGTGATATAATCATATATCTGTGTCCTAGCTAAGGTTGCAGACACTTGAGTCCTACAACCACCCCTACCTCTACCTCAGGTGGACTTCATCTGCTTCACAGGTGTTGCCAAAAGGGTCGGTAGTTAGGGATTTGTTGGTGCGCTCTTGAGCATTGAACCCTGGGTCTGCCCCTATGCCAACACTTGGCTTCCCTCAACATACTAGATCCAAATAAACTCACCAATGATCTTATATTACATGACTCCACATGGCCTACAATGCCTACTAAAATCCCTTCAGACATCCCCAAGTTTGAAGGAAAAGAGGGATACAACCCAACCAACCATATCATGACATTCCACTTATGGTGCTCTTCAAACAACATCATGGATGACTCCATCTACTTGAGATTATTTCAATGCACACTCACTGGCCCATCAACCAAGTGGTATGTCGAAGAACAATTTGGGTCCCATGTGAACTTTGAATCTTTGGCCAAAGCATTCCTAACCTTCTTCCAACTACCAATCCGTCATGACAATGTTCTCGAATTGCTCTCAAAGTTTAAACAAACCTCCACTACACACATTGCTTACCACATTCATGAATGG
>JASDQU010259898.1:0-11195 GCA_032191745.1 Picea mariana
TAGTGAAAGATTCGCCAATATTTTACAAGATTTTATAATTCAGTGAAATATTCGCCAATATTTTACAAGATTATATAATTGACTAAAATATTCTCCAAAAATTATATATACATTTTATATTATTGATAAAATAGCCCTCAATTTTTCCTATGTATCATGGGGATTCGCCCATTTATTATACATATAAATTTAGGGGGGGTTCTTAAAATCACCCCTGGAAATGATATCATGGATAGCTATCATGTCATATATTTGCTTGTCATTATCTCCACTTTCAAAGTCTATGAATGATTCTACTCCCTTCCTCTCTCCTAACTCTTCTTTGTTGTCATGTTGGCTTTACATTTCCTCTCATCACTTTTCCAAGCAATTAGTAGAAGTGATCAACAACCTCTACTCCTTTGAAATTACTTAATATTATTCTCTACTTCCTATCACCTTACTAAATTCTTATCCCCTATTGTTGTTACTTATCTTTGATAAATCTATGTTCTTGTCATGGCTCTGATTTGCGTACTGCTTCAAATTTGGATTGTTCTTGGTCTTGTACTATTGGGGTTTAGTTTCTATATCCCCTCCCACAATTTTCTCACTACTTGAATACTATGGTTGGTCTTATGTTCATGTCCCCCTTGAAATGATCCTTGTCTTATTGTAACCCTTGTAATGACTTTATATCTCTTGAGTGTAAGCCTAAACCATTCAAAACTATCATGTGACGAAGGTAGGCATATTATGCAATGAGGGATTTATATTCTCTTGGCTTCCTTGAGCCAAAATACATACATATTGTGTACAGCCTTCCAATGAATCTTCCACTAGCTTGGTACCAAAGATCACCATGAAAAAGTGTCCATAACATTGAGCATCAATTGCACACATACTAATAAGTGCAGGTGTTATCTTATGTTATATGCTTAGTGGAAAAAAAAAATTTAGTACCAAGAATTTCTATTGTTTCTATGCTTTGTCATATTTGTGTTTGACTTATGATGCTATGCAATGAAGCATTTATTAAAAGAATTAATTATGAATGGAGAAACATGGATCCATTTCAGACAAAATCTGAGTGTAGATGTTGATGTAAAAGCTATTTTTAGACTCCAAGTACTAATTACTGTTGTGATTAGTTAAATTTTTCTGGTCACAGTCTTGAGATTTTTCTTAGAGCATATGTACAACAACGAACATCAATTTGATTATTTATATTCATAAAGTTCAATATTATATTATTTATCTTCCTTTCCAAGAGTAATATTCTCTCCATGGAATCTAGTGGCATGAATAATATTGGATGCATTTTCACTTGGGGTATTACATTTTAACAAGTAGACGATATTGGATGTTACCATTATGATCACAAACTATTTTATTACTTTTGGGCCTTATATCTTTCGTTGGAAAAAATAATGCTAGAGATGTCTCCATTTTTGTGTACCTAATATTGCAAGTTTAGAACTGTTTCCATTTTTATTGGTGGATCAAACTTAGAAATGAAAAAACATGTTTGCATTGGCAAGCATGGCATTATGTGACTTGTAAAATAACATTATGTGATTTGATTTTGCAATTGGTGAATGTGTTTAAAGTATTCCTAGACATGAAATGTCAATTGAGTGTGAAAGTAATAAGAGTGTTCTTGGACATGAATTGTGAATTTAGTCTGAGGGTTGATAGATTGAATGAGCCTTTGTTTTCTTATTATCATTTGTTGAAACTATAGATGTCTATTTTTCACAGAGAGGTTCTTCCCATACTTTGTTTTGGAAGCCATCCCATGTCTCTGAAACTGGAATGTCCATTGCTCACATAAAAGACTTTAAAGTGTTATCCACTGAAACTGAGCAAGTCCTTTTAAGGTATACAAATATAATAATCCTTTTTGTGCTAGACTATATGAAAGACTTTAAAGTTTAAATGGTTATTCACTGAAACTATCTGTGCAAATCCTTTGCTTCCAGTTGGTACTTTGTTATTGGAAAAGGATTTGTATACTTAATCCATGTTTGTTCATAAATGTAGACCCATGAAATTGCTACGGTATACCAATATAATTGTCACACATGGAATTTTGAAAACATGCAAAAATTACAATACGTCTGTATGTTTTGAAAATTTTAATATATTTGGTAGAATGGAGGAGCAAAGGGAAATATATAAGAGAAAAGTGTTATCCATATGTGCATTGAGAATGAAAATGAGGTTTCTGATATCTAGGATAAAACCTCCTTAGTAGAGGTAGATTCAAGGTATCCCCAATTTTTATGTAAGGCGTTTAGAATTGTGTTACCTCAAACAGGTATTTCCCTTAGGCCCATGATCACGTCTCATATCATGCTCTGTGAAAATTGTTTTGAGGGTGAGTGTCATGTTTGGTTCTGTTGGATACAATTGGGTTGTGAGAATGCAAAACTTTGGCCCAATTTTTTAGGAAAAGACAAAATTCACAACATTCTTTGGCCCCATTTGTTGTAGACCACCCCTACTTTCTCATGATAAGTATATTAACAAGCTATTGGAATGAAATTTATGATAGTGGGTACCTTGTCAAAGTATATTAACAAAAAGAGGTGGGTCATGGTATAAGGTCTCCTGGACATCTAAACTCATCTCCATGAAGTGTGCATGAAAAGTAACTACATTTAAACCCATGTGTCATGATGTTCTCTAGAAAACATGGTAAAATAACAAAGAAAAGATAGTTAGAACCTCAAAAACATTAATTTATTTAATCACTAACCATACACATCAGTTTGGATGTATACCAAGCCTTGTTCAATCTTATCACCCTTACAAGAGACCCCAAATATTACAATTTGAGACAAATGTAATATAGTAATGAGTTCTTTAGTGAAACAACCATTCCACTAGAGACACAACAACAATCATCAGAAGAAAGCATCCACACATTGGGGATCTATATCGATGTCCATCAATGACTTTTGTTGGCATAGATGGTGATTTAAAATCATCTTTAACACCTTCACCTACAATTGACACTGCTCTCGATACTAAATCACTTGACATCCTCTTAATCTTCGCATGATAATTTATGGTAAAACACTGAAATTGAGATGCAAAAATTCTTTCTTTACTATGAACAGGTTTTAGATTGTCCTTTCAAACTTGAATAATTCCTTTCATCTGATTACATATCAATTGTGAGTTGGTGAAGACTACAATATCATTGGCACCATATTTTTTTTATTTTTTTATCCCTTCAACAAGGGCAATATAATATGCTTCATTATTTGTAGTCTTTCCATGAACTTTTCTCTTAGTTTGGATGACGTGATTTAGTGCCATGTTCTGAAGGACATATGCAATAATCGCTTGACCCGGGTTTGGGTAACAATACACTTCAATACATAAAGTCCACTGATACACCATTCTATATGCCTCCAAGTACCTGGAGAAAAAGAAAACAACAAATTTTGATTAGGCATTTAAAAGTAAATCTTTTAACATTGAAAAAGAGCTATGTGCTAATTTTGGTTAGACATTTAAAAATAAAATTTTAACATTGGAAAAGTTATTTGCTAAGTTTGATTAGGCATTTAAAAATAAACTTTTAATATTGGAAAAGTTATGTACTAAGTTTGATTAGGAATTTAAAAATAAACTTTTAACATTATGTCTCTCTAAGTGGCCACCAATAGACTTAAATGATCTCTAATCCTTTTGCATAAGCATATGTAGAACAATCATAGTGTTGAAATTGACAAAACTCAATGTATGGTGTCAAATAAAGTTGCAAACAGATTACTTGATACAATCCAATTTATGGAGGTCTCAAAGCACATGGCTCTCTATCTTGCATGKCTTTTGATTCTTGCAAGGAGTCAATTCCTTTGTCAGAGATTAGTAGAGTTCTTMCAAATGATGTTATTGAAAGATATGAATATCACCAAAACCAAGAAGCTATAGCTGAAACCTAGGAAGTCCATCACCCAATGAAATGAGTTAATCCCAAAAATAATATCTAATATAAACAATTTTGAAGGTATCAAAACTATATTTTTACATTAACATGAATATCATGCGAGCATTGATTTTATAGTTTCACAACATTAACCTAGAATTATGCAAGCATCGATGTTAGAGTTTCATAGACACTATCTGTTAAAAAAAGATTTATAATTTTTGCACTTTTCAGGATTACAGTTATCAAATTTATTCAAGATGCAGAGCGATTGTTGCAAATGTCCTAATCCAAGGTGAGATTATGAGTGCTTAATAAGAATAAAGCTATGTTTGAGCCTTGGTGGGATTGGCCAACTTAAAATATAAGCTAGCCAAGTGCCAATACAAGTGTAGGCTAGAACATCTCGAGAAAAATACTCGACACTCAATATGCCTCCTAAAACCCAACAGCAACAAATTAATTATTCCACATTCAAATATGTATAGCAATATTAGTCATCAAATGTGACTCGTATTCACCTAGAAAAAGAATAAGTTAATATATTTAAAGAATAAGTTACTATATTTAAAGGCTGACATGTAATACATGATTCAATGGCTTGGACGATTTGGGTTGCAAAAAATAAACGCCACTCCTCTTAAACAACCTTGAGGTTTTATCTAAGATTCCTAGAAGGATAATTCATAATAAAGATTCCTATCAGGGCATAAAAATATTTGTAACTGTAGGTATGGAATTACATTGTGTGTAATTTGCAATCCCTTGACACCTTCTTTGATCAGAGCAATCCCTTGGCTCCTTCACCCACTTCCCCAACCTCTTCTCAACATGGCTATGATACCATGTGAGATTTACATACACAAGTGCAGACAAGAATACACTTAGAATGAGAAAGTGTGGGTTTTTATATTAGATGATACAGTGTCTCATTACATAGTAAGAGAAGAGTATATTATGTAACTCCAAAATACGTAACTAATAACCACTACATTAATTACTATATCAAATACTTGATTATTACACCACTTTATTAGTACTGTGAAAAAATGATTATTTTAGTACATAGTTGCATTTCAAGTTCATGTAGCTCTATACAATTTTCTTCCTAGAAAAGGAATTTGGCTTGTCTTTAGCTATTTTATCACCTGGTATGGACTGGGAAGAATCTATATGTATGTACATATGTGTGCATTCACATGAATGTGTTTTTGTATGTATATATGTAAGTATGATTGGATATGTACATAATATATATAGGGCAAATGCAAAGGATAAGTTCAAGATTGAACTTAAATCTAGTCAACACAAAGCATATATAGCTTCCTCAAAAATAAATTCGACCTTATGTATAGCCTGCATTAACTGCAGCAATATAAATAAGATGTTCTTTGCTATGACCTGTAAGACATATTACTACTGTGAAAAAATGATTATTTTAGTAAATATTTGCATTTCAAGTTTATATATATGTATACAATTCTTTGCCTGGAAAAGGAATTTGGCTTGTTTAGATATTTTATCACCTGGTACTAACAAAACAAAATTACAAAGTATTCTGGTCTACCTGCTTTTGTTGAGAATTGCTAAAACAATTGTATATTGGATTGGATATACACTCAGTTTACAGAAAGGGGGGGTCCTCAACCATCAAATGACCTACATATTGTGACTACCATCACATCCTATAGCAACAAGAAGCAAGGTTTTCTTGCTACCAGGGGTCACGAACTCGTTCTTTCCCTTCGCACTTGCCTAAGACCTTTTGGCATATCCTTCCCCCTAGAAAGTATACTCTTCATCTGACATTGATCACTTCTTTTGGTTTTCTCATATCACTACCCTTTATGACTTCCCTAACCACCACTCACCCTTGTTAATATAATCTCATCCCCCCAAATTCCTCTCATCTCCCTCCCCTAGAGAAATTGAGACAACAGTAAGAATCTTGAGCACCAGTAAGGAAATAGAGATGCAGATGGATTTCAAGTGGAATTTCTCAAGAACGCTATTCGACCTCTTGCTTTTTCACATTGCCAATATTTCTAATAATGTGGTCTTCTCACATTTTCCTCATTTGTCACAAAACATCATCCACTCAATTTTTCAAATTAGGTAACAATTGGATCTGGAAATCTACAGGAGTACTATAATTGGGAAAATTATTGTCAAGATTTAAGCTACAATCCTAAACATGCGGCTTTCAAAACAAAAGAGGAGGAAAAAACTTTGTGCCAAGGGACAGGCAGGTTTCATGACCATGGACTGCATTTTCAAATTCCATGCAATCATTCAAGAGACCATACAACACTCATCCAACGTCTTATGTTGCTTTGTAAATTTTTGGAAGACTTTCGATTTTGTGCCAAAGGATTCACTATTCCAGAGACTTCACAATATTGGCATCTCGGATTTCTTCATCATAGCTATCAGAAGGCTTTATGGGACTGTTATTGATAGGCTTCGCACTTGTCGGGGATTTTTTGACTTCATCCGGAGCACTATTAGGGTTAAGCAAGGGGTTTCCCATCTCGTCAGCCTTGTTTGGGGTTCACATTAATGAGATAGAATCCCACCTCAGAAAACACATACATGAAAAGGATGGATACCTTCCACATCAAGTACAGATTGAGCAGGCCTTTTAGAATACCTTCCACATCAAGGTAAACCATGAAGTAATGGAAAACCAACATAATGGAATGGAACCATGCACATGCCTTTTAGAATGGAATAATTCACATTATATGGGTTAAAAGACTTTTCATGGCAATGCAATATTTCCCAAAATCAAATGATTAGCAGTTTATAGGCACAGGTATAGTTGTCGTAAGTGAATGAGGTTGCATGTGCCAAATAAACTGCACTTAGTGAATCAATTACTCATTTTTCATCATGATCAAATTCAATAAAAGGCATCTTGTCAACCCAGACCATTCCCGTGTAGAGGTTAATGTTTGAATGGTGAGCAAGCGATCTTCGTTTGCTAGGTGATTTCAGAGAAACCCACACTTCATTTCTTGGGTGATTTCAGAAAATACATTGCAGGAGGTTAATGTTTGAATGTTTCTGGCATTGATAGTTGCAAGTAAGCACGGGGAGAGCTATGACAATATACCGTGATGGGTATTAATCGTATATCATGTAATACCAATATAATTGTGTAATCATGCATTAATCATTCTCTTATACATTACAGTTTGGGTAAAGACCGACGAAGGAAGGGTTAAAACAGATCGGAGTAAGGTATGGTGATGCAGTGTTGCTAACCTAAGCGTTGATCGGAGTGAGCCCATTTTGATTACTTCCTCGACTAGAATCGAACCTCCATTCATCAGTAATGGTTGCAAATGTGAGCAGAGTGGTAACAAAGGATTCTCGGGCGTGCGGGATAAAGGTTATCTCACTCCGAGTTGGAAGGTAACATAGAAGGGTGGTCATGCATTAATGTCTCACCAAACTACCACGGAGTCGTCTCTGTCAAGGGATCATGCACGGAATACAGGGTGAACGGGAACAGGAACAGAGTGTGGTGGTATGTTGCCTTTTGGGTTTTTTGAGTGGTCGAAGATTAGACGTTCTCAATTGGTCGAAATCCTAAAAGGCAGCGTAGTTAGCGTACTCCTTATATAAATTACTATAAATCTTGGTACAATGTTATAATATTCTATAAATTACTAAATATCATGTTCCGGTGGGTCTGACTCATGATACATAAACATGATTATAAATGTGAACCAGCGAGTCTGCCAACCCCCTCACTATGTCACATCTATTTTATTCTACTATATTTTTATAAGTATATGATAGAATTGTTGGGTGCAAAATGTATATAACGGAAGTGTTGGTTGCAAGATGTATATCACGGAACACGCAGAACATGAAAAAGGAAAAATAAAAATAAATATGAATAATTAATTGAATAAAATTTAACAAAACATTATCACATATTAATAACGAATATTATATTTAATATTAATATGATAAGATAGATATCATTAATTTTACTTTATAGTTTATTTATAAATATTAATATAAAATAGTATATACAAGTATATATCCATTTTAACTCTAAAGTCAAAAAGGATCAACTTCTAGGTACAAACCTTTATTATCATAAACAAAATCAAAATTCCAAAATTCCAAATTTACATTTAAAAACATTAAAAATAATATTGAATAAAATTTAAATAATTGTTTATACTATTCTTTAAGTAAAAAGTGTTATAGCATTATATAAATTACTATAAATCTTGGTACAATGTTATAAAATTCTATAAATTACTAAATCTCATGTAGTGGTAGCTAGTGATACATAAGCATGATTATAAATGTGAACCCGAACCCATTAGCATGATTATAAATGTGAACCCAAATCCACTAGTCCGCATATGATGGACATGAAAAATGAAAAATAAAAATAAATATGAATAATTAATTTAATAAAATTTAACAAAATATCAATAATGAATAAGATATTTAATATTAATATTATAGGATAAATATCATTAATTTTACTTTATAGTTTATTTATTAATATTAATATAAAATGGTATATACAAGTATATATCCATTTTAACTCTAGAGCTAAGAAGGATCAATTTCTAAGTACAAACCTTTATTATCATAAACAAAATCAAAATTTCAAAATTTCAAATTTACATTTAAAAACATTAAAAATGATWTTGAATAAAATTTAAATAATTGTTTATACTATTCTTTAAGTAAAAAGTGTTAWAGCATTATATAAATTACTATAAATCTTGGTACAATTTTATAATATTCTATMAATTACTAAATCTCATGTTGGAGGTACRCSCGTGAGTCCGCTAACCCGWGAGACCCTCACTGTGTSACATCTATTTTAYYCTACTATATTTTTATAMGTATATGATGGAATTGTTGGGTGCAAAATGTATATATTGGGTGCAAGATGTATATCAAGGAACATGCGGACATGAAAAATGAAAAATAAAWATRAATAWGAATAATTAATTGAATAAAATTTAACAWAACAYTATCACATATTAATAATGAATACAAAATTTAATATTAAAATTAWAGGATAGATATTWTTAATTTTACTTTATAGTTTATTTATTAATATTAATATAAAATAGTATATACAAGTATATATCCATTTTAACTTTRGAGTMAAGAAGGATCAATTTCTAGGTACAAACCTTTATTATCATAAAMAAAATCAAAATTCCAAAATTTCAAATTTACATTTWAAAACATTAAAAATAATATTGAATAAAATTTAAATAATTGTTTATACTATTCTTTAAGTAAAAAGTGTTATATCATTATATAAATTATTATAAATCTTGGTAAAATGTTATAATATTCTATAAATTTATAGGTACAAACCTTTATTATCATAAACAAAATCAAAATTCCAAAAGTACATTTAAAAACATTAAAACTAGTATTGAATAAAATTTAAATAATTGTTTATACTATTATTTAAGTAAAAAATGTTATAGCATTATATAAATTACTATAAATCTTGGTAAAATGTTATAATATTCTATAAATTTATGAATAATAAATTGAATAAAATTTAACAAAACATTATCACATATTAATAATGAATACTAAATTTAATATTAATATTATAGGATAGATATCATTAATTTTACTTTATAGTTTATTTATTAATATTAATATAAAATAGTATATACAAATATATATCTATTTTAACTTTAGAGTCAAGAAGAATCAATTTTTAGGTACAAACCTTTATTATCATAAACCAAATCAAAATTCCAAATTTACATTTAAAAACATTAAAAATAATATTGAATAAATTTTAAATAATTGTTTATACTATTCTTGAAAATAATTGTAAATCCGCTGATCTTTGGAGTTGGGATAAGAAGAAACTCCTCTTTGAAACTCTTGTTACACCTGTTATTCGTTATGGATGTGAAGTTGGGGTTGTAGTATCTCTCATGAATCCTAGAGAAAGATAGAGCAAATACAAAATAATTTTATAACCTATAATCTCAAAATTAAAGGAAATACGCCCTATCCCATCCTCCTCGTAGAAACAAGTCTCTCCCCCATTGAGAGCATGGCTATGACTAGATACTTAATGTATAAGAACAAGTTAAACAACATGGAAGACAAAAGGCTACCTAAAATTGCTTCAAAATCAACTCATAACCACCATCGAATCAAGCAAGGATGGCATAAAGACGCCCGATCTTGGCTAAACTATTGAGGAATCATGGAAGAAACCATTTTGCAGAATAAAGATACTATTAAAAAAAATGTCAAATCAAAATTTAAGGAAAAAATGTGGAGTGATAAAGAGTTAGAGGAAAAAATAAAATTAAGGTATTATAAATATGTAATCAACCCTAATCTAGAAGATCAAAATTATCTATCTATTTTGCCAAGTTTAAAGAAAAAAATAAGCATTGCTAAGATAAGAACAAATTCTCACAAGCTCCATACTGAAACTGGGCTTTGGTCAATCCCTAAAACGCCATGGGATGAAAGAGTGTGTCACCTTTGTGACACTAAGAAGGTTGAAGATGAAAAGCATTTTCTCTTAGATTGTCCAGCCTATACCCATATTAGATCTCATTTTCAAAATATTGATCACACTATCAACCTTCCTAACCTCTTAACTCAACAAAAGTATGGTGATCTTGGAAAGCTTCTCTTAATGCTTTTCGAGCACAGAAACAAAATTCCAAAGAATCACAAGTAATCACTTACCGTCTTAAGGTCTGATAGACCAATTAGGTCTCAGTGGATGTTAATCATCATCATCATCATCATAAATTACTATAAATCTTGGTAAAATGTTATAATATTCTATAAATTTATGAATAATTAATTGACTAAAATTTAACAAAACATTATCACATATTAATAATGAATACGATATTTAATATTAATATTATAAGATATATATATCATTAATTTTACTTTATTGTTTATTTATTAATATTAATATAAAAATAGTATATACAAGTATATATCCATTTTAACTCTAGAGTCAAGAAGGATCAATTTTTAGGTACAAACCTTTATTATCATAAACAAAATCAAAATTCCAAAATTCTAAATTTATATTTAAAAACATTAAAAATAATATTGAATAAAATTTAAATAATTGTGTATACTATTCTTTAAGTAAAAAGTGTTACAGCATTATATAAATTACTATAAATCTTGATACAATGTTATAATATTCTATAAATTACTAAATCTCATGTTGGGACTTGTGATACATAAGCATGACTATAAATGTGAACGC
>JASDQU010259900.1:12798-23756 GCA_032191745.1 Picea mariana
CAAGAAGACCTCACAACTGTGCAAGTTTGTGCTCTTTGAAGATTTTGTTGAAGATGTAGATGTCTACACGGATCTGATGAAGTATATGCATCATTGATATTTCCACACATATCCACTTTATCTTCTTGTAATGAATAATATCCAAATAAATTTTGGATGAAATTTTGAAAACCGTACGGTCGTTTCTAGAAAAATGTTGAAATTTTGTTGATTTTGAAACGATCATAACTTCAGTTTCTCAGTGGGTGGTTGATCCTTCTCAATGATCTCTAAGACCATCCCTTATAATTTCTACAATCCAACTGAAACAATGTCAATAGAACCCTCAACTTGTTGATCTTCACAATGTTGAAGCACACCCATTGGGGGCTTGTCATCTAATCTAGCTAATATAATATTAATAACATTTATCTTCCATCATTTCTAATTTATTTGATTCTATGCAATTGTTGTCCAATTTTACATTTGTGTGAATGCCACGATTGAATTTGAGAAAAATAATATCTGGTTTATGTTTATAAACTTACAATCATGAAGTGACTATGGTGTACAACATGATAATACTTTGTTGCCCAGAAAATGCTCATATCGAGGAAAACATATAATCTACTTTTAGGTTTATAGATATTGTTCATCTCAGTCGACACAAATATTTTTCTTTGTATTTTCTAATAATACATTTTTTATCCCACAGGAAAAATGTATTCGTTCTAACAATAAAGTTTAGAGGAATTTGGCAACAGGTTGAGAGACATGAGGATTTGCAAAAGCATCTTGGGGTGGAAAGAAATATTTTGTTGGAGGAAACATGACATCTTGTGAAGTAACCTTGAAAGGTTTTCCTAGAGAATATATAAAGGGTGTAAGATTCTCAAAGGAGAGTTGTTCCTTGTTTCATGAGAAATATGATACTTCTTTTGTGATTATTATATATATGAAATAGTAAATTTTTATTGAGGGCTTGGTGGAGAAATCCCTAATTAGGAAATTAGTGTTTTTTATCCATTGGTTGTGGCCCATGAAGATTGGTTGTCAATGTCCTAGGGAGATCTTCGAGACTACCCTTCACATTTGTCCAATAGGTTCATATGTGGTTTCTTCTAAGGATGAGACAAAGTTTCTCGAATGGAGGGTGTATGTAACACCCAATTAATTACTTTTAATTATTACGATTAATTTAGTTTAATTTAAGTCAATTAATAATTGAGTTGATTAAATTTTTTATTATCTTTTAAATTCAGTAATGCAACAATCAAAATAATTACTAGTTTATTTTATTAAGGGTGGGTAAAGAATTAATGACAAAAGATAAGGTAGATGGAAAATTTATGAGGGGGCATGGAGTAGCTGGATGGAGGGGGGATAAGGAAGGGGGTTGGGTGCATTGGAGAGGGGGATTCGAGACAAGAGGAAGAGATATTTTTGAAGGAAAATTGGAGGTAAATCGGAAGGGAGTTTTTGGCTAGTGGACTAGTTGCTGGGATTTTGGGCTCGGGGGCCAGGGAATCTAATTTCTTGGAGCTAGGGAGATGGAAAGGATCTGTTGCTAGCTGGATGGGAGGAAACAATTTCAGGCAGGTGGTTTCAGGCAAGCAGTTGCAACAGGACAACCTCCTTCTTCAAGAGGTATTTCATTGCTATTACTATTTATTGTTATTCACTGTAAACTGCTAATTTATGGGTTTTTTTTTAGTAAAGGATAAATATATATGTATATATACACACCCACATCTAGAACTAAAGAAAGAAATTGAATTACCTAGATAATAAAGAGTAACATATTTATTTGATTAATAGTTTATTGGTATAACCATGAATCCCTGAGTAAAGGGGGATTTACATTCATCTCGAACTCATTAGCCAAACCTTCTTTTCACCCTGCAATAAGCTCCTCTGCACCTGTGAGAAATAAATCATCAATGTACAAAATTAAGATGAGAGGATCCTCTCCAACAAGTATGAAGTACAAGTTAGGATCCACCTCACTCTTGGTAAAGCCCATACTCTGTAAGTATCCAACGATCATGGAATACCATGCCCTGGGTGCATGTTTGAGTCTGTACAAGGCTTTCTTAAGCCTACACACATGAGACTCCCTCCCATGTACCTCAAATCCTTGAGGTTTCTCTATGTATACTTCCTCGTCAATGATCCCATTTAGGAACATTGTTTTCACATCCATTTGATGTATCCTCCACTTCATAACTAAATTAATAGAAATAACAACTTGAATAAAATCATACCTAGTGACTGGAGAAAATTTCTCCTCGTAGTCCACTCCCTCTTTCTAGGAGATCCCTCTCACCACAAACCTCACCTTGAAATTCTCTATGCTACCATCTACAACATACTTGATCTTGTAGAGCCACTTGGAAATCACAACCAACTTCCCCTCTGGTCTCGACACTATGTCCCAAACATCATTCCTCATAATATAGGTGCACTCCTCTAGAATGGCAACCCGCCATGCCTGTTGATATCCTACTTCCTCAAAACTGGAAGGCTCGACATCAGTGATGCTACTCATAAGTGCCATATATTTCAAAAACTTCTTTGGAGGCCTACACTCTCTGAACACACTCCTAGGAGCATCACCAACATCCCTCAATGTCTATACTAGCCACCTAGGTATATTGAAAGAGCTGGAAGGGGTTATTTTCTCCTCTCCACCTGAAGTCTGAACTGTTGAATGCTTCTCATCCTTCAGAGCCTACTTCTCCTTGTCCTCTATCACTATTGATGACTCTTGAGTACTCTTAGATGCTAATTTCTCCTCGAACTTCACATCTCTGCTCACAACTTTCTTCCTCTGTGCTCGAATGCAGATCATGTTAGCCTTTGAGGTCTCGTTGTACCCCACAAATATACCCTTATTTCTTGAAGGCTCCAACTTCATCCTCTTCTCCACTAACACATGGATGTAAACTAGACAACCAAAGATCCTCAAATGTCCTATCTCTTTCTTCACCCATGATAATGCCCTTTTTGGAGACTTGTCCCCCAATATCCTGTGAGGACTCTTGTTTTGCACATATACTATCGTATTACATGCCCCTACCCACAAAAACATGGCCAAATCTTGATCATGTATCATAGCCTTGGAAAAATTGATGATGGATCGATTCTTTCTATTTGTAACCCCATTATGCTAAGGGTTGTATGATATTGTCAGCTCCCTCTTGATCCTTGCCTTCTTGTAGAAATCCTTGAAGTCATTGGAGGTGTACTCTTTGCCATCATCTGACCTCAACACCTTGATCTTCTTTCCCATATGATTCTTTATCTGATTCCTAAACTCCCGAAACTGACTGAAGATCTCATCCTTGGACTTCATAAAGAAGATTTAGGTTTTCCTGGAAAAATCATCAATAGATGTCACATAGTATTATGATCCCTATAATGATGTTGCTAACATAGAACCACTCACATATGAGTGAATAAGATCCAAGATCCCCTTGGACCTACTCTCGTTTCTAGGAAAATCAACCTTTGCATTCTTACCAAGTGCACACCCTTTGCACACTCCCTGTTGCACAATCCCAAACTCTGGAAAACTTATAACAATCCCCCTCAGAATCGACAATACCTTGTAGTGTAGGTGCCCCAACCTACTCTTCCACAAATCACATAGGTTTTCATTGGCGTGTACCAAATCCTGAACATACTTTCCCTGCAACTTGTATAAAGTGCCTTGTCTAACCCTAATGACCACTACACTGTCTAGTCTGGATTTATCTGGATGTATGAGTACCTCCCCTCTTTGAAAAGAAATGACAAAACCCCTGTCCTCCAGAGATGAGACTGAAATAAAATTCTTCTTGAAACTTGGTATGTAAAGCACATCATGGGAATCGAAGGAATTTCCTGACTCAAGATGGAATGTAACTGTTCCCTCTCCCTTTATTGCATACTTGGCATAATCACCAAGCTCCACATGAACCCTTTGAGTCCCTCTCAATCAGATTTATAAATAACTCCCGTGCTTCTGTCATACGATGAGATGCACCACTGTCCAAAAACCAATCACTCCTCAYTRTTGTGMTAGTAGAAAGGAAATAAACCATTGAGTAATCCTTCTCAAATTTCGCTACAAACTCATCAAGTCGTGTCTCGGCTGATGTTGTTTTTTGCGTCTTTCCATTACCCTTCTTATTCTTCTCTAGAAACTGAGATGCATAATGTCCATTCTTATGACATGAGAAGCACTTGATTTTACTCAAGTCCTTCTTTTTCCCTGGTTGTGATGATCCTCCATCATTGTTACCCTTCTTGCTATAACCCTTTCCTTTTCCCTTCCTTGTCTTACTAACAAGAGCCAAGTTATTTTCACTACATATGTGCTTGCTACTCTTCGAATCCTCCCAAGTCTCTTCTTGGATGCAATCATCCAAAAGTCTCTACCAATATGGGATATTTTCCCAAGCACAAACTCCTTTGACAAATGGTTCCCACGACTTGGGAAGACAATTCAATGCCACATTCACAAGCTTTGTGTCCTCAATTTTCTCCCCTATGGTTTCAAGTTGATCACGTACATGTGTTATCCTCGTGAGATAGCTGGTAACCTTATCTGATCTAGACATCTGAACTGATCTTAGTTTATTCCTTAAGACCATCTTCATATTCATGCTCTTTCGTTGGAATAAACTTACCAGGGCATCAAACGTCTCTTTGGCCATCTTCTTCTCATTTAGGTGAGAGATTAGATGATCCTTCATCGAATCTAGTAGGACTCTTTCTACTTTGATATCCTTCTTGCTGTGAGCATCTAAAGTTGCAGGATCTGTTGGTGGAGTAACTTCTTTATCCACTAACTCCCAAAGGTCATACTCCTTCAAACCCAAAGTCACTCTTTCTTTCTAAGATAGGAAGTTGGATAATCCATCCAATCTATCTTCAACTTTGAACGATGTTGCTTCCATCCCTAAGACCGGATAAACTGCCCTGGAAATAACTTGCTACTGAAAAATTACCACTATGTTGACCTGTACAGATTATACTCGATTGTTAACACTGCAAAGCGTTTATATACATGATTTGACACACTAAAAATCACATATGTACACCATTCAATCCACTACAAATCACGTATGTACGCGATTGTGTCTTCTATAAATCGTGTATGTCTTCGTACACTTGCAAAAACCTAACTCTTCCCCAGTACGAGTGTTTCTCTAAAATTCCGTCCTTTGATTTCTTTTAGTTGGTTTATGAATCTGCTATGGATCTGAGATCCGAATTCCCTTCAGAGCACCTACTTTGATACCATGTTGAAATACTCAACACTTGACAATTAGCTCAAAACAAAATCGCTTTATCTACTAAAAGAAAAGTTGAGTAATCAACTAAACATGTAGTAGAAGCATAAATAAGGAAACCAAATCAAACACATAAGAACACCAAATTTTTCAGGTATAAACCCCTAGAAAAACCTTGGAGGGAAAACCAATGATGAGAATGATTTTATTGTGCTAAAATCATGGCTCCCATAATAGGGATAATGACCCACTAAGAGAAATACAATTGCAGACTAACTTGACAAGGTGACCTACTATACGACCAATGTTGACACACTTTTTGAGGCATACGTGATTTTCCTTCTTGTGAATCATGTATATACGTGATTTGCCTCACTGTGAACTGCGTATCCGTATGAAAAACTTGTACGATAAGTTTTGTATGATCTGACACTCTCATGTGGATTCCTTTGACTGAAAACCACTTGCGTAAGCCTCTGTTCTCTCTTCTCCTTGACCTAATCTCTGTATGGAAGTCCTTCTCCTTCCCTGTCCAATATCTCCTTGAATTTGTCAAGTGTCTTTCTCCTTCACCCTAGCCTTGCTTTTCTAACTACGAGTTATAATCTATTTCTAATCTCAAAAGTGATCTATGGTTGAGATTACTTCTCACACTCACTTGAGATTTAGATTACATGTTGCATGTTAAGTACTTTTAGCATGTTTGTTAAATAACTCAATTAACTAATAATTAATTAATAAAATCAATTTACTTAAAAAAATCATTTAATTAAAATAAATTCAAGAGTAGAAGGCTTTGGACGATTTCTGCACATCTAGACACATAGACCTGTACATAAATACCTATCTGATGCTACCACTAACATTAACAAGAATGTGGAAAAACACAATAAAAGAGATATAAATTGAGAGAATCCTTAAGGAATGAAAACCCCCATCAATTTAGACAAAATGAAGAAACAATGGGGTGTAGGGTTGATAGGTTTCTACCCTTGCTTTAGTCAAGTTAGGATAATTGACTAGGTGTGGAAGTGAAAGAACCTTTGAAGGTTCCTAAATATGTACAAACATTAGGTGTCATTTCAATGAGATGCTAGCCCTATTGGGATCGAGTTTGGAGGATCAACTAGATGTTGAAGTGAAAGCACTGTCAACGGTTCTTGAAGTTGAAGGAATTTTGAGTAGTGTAAAGGATAGCATGGGAGACCTGTACAATTATCAAATAATGTAGAATTTATGGAAATTAATGATTTAGATCCAACAATAATAAGATTATCAAAATCTAAAAGACAAAGTTTGAGCATAAATGAATCCCTTCAACGTAGTTTTCATATTGAGTTGACTAGAGAAAAGTGGACACATAATAGATTAAATAAAGATTTAAATGACACAAAATATGAAAAATTATTAAAAATTTTCCTAGAAGAAGGTAAAAATGACCTACTAATCTAGTTGAAAATCTCATGGAAGTGCCCCTACTAAATTTAATAAATAAATCTACTAAATTTAATAAATAAAGAAACAGATAATCCATTAACTAACAGACATGTCAATTCATATGGTAAATATTAGAGATCACATATACATAGTGTGATAGAATATAAAGACGAAGAGTGCTAGATTGACTTTGAAGAGGCCAAATAAAAAGAAGAAAGGAATCACAACAACAATCAATATTAAGATAATTTGACTTGTTGTGAAAAAGGAAGCATCACTAGTTGAAAGTAGAGTTAGTTGACACTTCCAATACCACATACATCATTGACTATAGAATCCCTTATAGTGAACTTGGTGCAAATTAAAAATGGAAGTATTCATAGATATGAAGGACATGAAGAACTTGCTCATATGCTAAAATATTTGGAGTGCAATCATTGTCACTAATGAAGTCAAGCAAATGGGGGTCAACTAGCAAGAGCATTGCGAAGGAGAGATTTGGCTTGATTCACAAAATTTAAAGAAAATCAAAATAGAATAAAAGATGAAATAAAGATCAAGAATTCTTTTCATTAGTTAAGAACTAGGATGCTAAGCACTTGGTGGCACAAAATAAATCAAGAAGATTCTAGAACTAAGATGCTAAGCGCTTGGTGGCACAAAATACATCAAGAAGATTCCAAATAAAACCATTCAAGATTATGGTAAGAGATTTTAGAATTTGATTAGTCAAATTCCTTACGTAATTGACAAAGAACGTTTGTTCCAATGGCTCATGGTGAGAATTCTATAGAATATTAGAGCCCCAATTAAAAACAATGAGATAGATACATATTAAAAACATTGAAAAAGTGCAATAAATTATATTGATGAGGAGTGGGTAGTCTTATTTAATGATAGGAGGGTAGAAGAAAAACTTGAAAGACTGAAAAATATATCGGATAACTAGCCTTGTAAACTATAAAGATAGAGCAGGAATTAGGGACATAGAAAAGAAGAGTGTCATTTCAAAGATTCAATTAGTTGTAATATACTTCAAGATGTAAAAGAAAGTAGAAGTTAATAGTTATTGTGAAATATTTGAAGTAGTGGCAAATCATATTGCAAGAGAGTGTTTTCACAATTTAAGAAACAACAAGAAAATATGGTGTTCCATTTGTGTGATTAACACTCACAACACCACAGGTTATTTTCATAATGGACAAAATAAAAGTAATTATCGAATAATCTAACATATAGAGTTGAAAAATTATAACCAATAAAAACAAGGATATGGGTATGGCTACATATTAAGAGGAAGAGGCATTTATAGTGGCAGAAGAGATAACCAAGTTCATTGAGGAGGAGGAACAAATGGCTATTATAAAAGTTTTTTCTTTATTTTTCTAAAAGGGGACCATCTCAGTATTGATTTCCTTATGAAAGAGAGAACATACTTAAAAAATTTCAACCACCATGGAATGAATATCACCATTGAAGATTTACCTATCATGTTGGAAAAGATAAGGAACCAAAGAAATGTGAATCTGTTGTAGACTATATGCAAGCACATAATGTTGAATTAAAAGAACCCAAAGCCATATGCATAAAAATGGGAATAAATCATTTAGTGAAGTCCATAAATTTTCTGAATTTGGTTGATCAAAGATTCATCAATTTGATTAGATCGCTAAAAGGTATAGAGACAAATGGATTTATATTTTGATGATTGGACTATCTATACCGTGTTTAAGAAACATATACTTACACTAATAATGATGATGGAAAGATGTAGACAAATCAAGCTATCGCTTAATATAAGAAATAATATATTTTCTACTCCCACTGCCATACTACTTGGAAAAGTGGTGTGTAAAGAAGGAATCAAAGCCAATTTGTTAAATATAGATATTATTTTGGTCCAAAAACATAGACCAACCCAAAAAACAATAAGAATTATTTTGGGTCACAATGGTTATTGATGAGAGTTTATTAGATATTACTCAACATAACTTTCCCTCTAGATGAACTATTGAAAAATGATATATATTTTTCATGAAGTACCAATTGTTACGAGTCTTTTGATTAAGGCTCCAAGATTGGGATTTCTAGACTAGTCAAGGCTCCAAGATTGGGATTTCTAGACTAGTCAAGGCTCCAAGATTGGGATTTTTAAACTGGTCAAAGAAATTATGTGTTCATGTCGATGCATAAAAAACACAAATAGGAGTTATCTTAACACAACTAACCATCTGAATTGTTATGTTAGTCAAAAATTAAGAAAAAATGGAAAACACTACTCAATCAAAGAGAGAAGCCTTGGGAATGATTTTTTCTCTAAAAAAAATAAATTTTAGACACTACTTGATGGATAATACATTTATATTCTTTACAAACCACCCAACTTTGAATTACTTGGTCAACAATCCTATGCATTAAAAAATAATTACAAATGTCTACTTCAATTCTAAGAATTTGAATTTGAAGTAGTTTTGAATCTAGGAAAGGCACATGTAGGTCTTGACCACCTATTGAGAGTGGAGACTAGGAAAAAACTGATAGGGATTGATGATGACATGCTTGCTTCCCAATTATTTCAAGCAAATGTTGCATTAATAGAACAAGTTGAAATTGTACAATTTTTATAAGAAGGTAAAGCTCCAGTGTACATGTTAGAGAAGAAAAAGAGTACCTACCATGAAATATACTCCAAATATTTTGATTGATGGGAGTTTGTACAAAATTGGCCCTAATTATGTACTAAGGAGATGTGTATTAGAACATGCAAGCCGATATATTATTGAAGAAGCACATTCTATCCGAACTAAAGGGCATTACCATATAGACATAGCAACGAGGAAGATATTACAAGTAGGCTATGTAGGCCTACACTACACAAAAACTATAGAGTGAAAATAAATACATGTTATTAGTGCTAGAGAATAGGAAGGCCTCAACAAAGAGTTGAAATTTCATTGTAGACAATTAATCAAAATCTCTACTTTGACATTGGGAAATAGACTTTGTGATCAAAACCTCTACTTTGACATTGGATAATAGACTTTGTAGAACCATTCCCTTCTAGAGTTAAAAGAAGATGGGATAGATACATCTACACTATGGTCAAATACTTAACTAAATGGGTAGACGAGAAAATGATAAACAATTGCACCAAAGAGACATCAACTAAATTTATTTATGAAAACATCAATATTAGATTTTGATGTCCATTTACTTTTATCAAGTGATTTGTAGACATCAACTAAATTTATTTATGAAAACATCAATACTAGATTTTGATGTCCATTTACTCTTCTCAAATTATTTGGGAATACAATTTATAAATAACACAATATATATGATATACTGATAAAATAGTTTCTTTTCACATGAATTGGAAACACAATTTATAAACAAGTGTTGCATGGAAACACAGTCCTTGCCAGGTTGAATTGGGAATAAATGCACATGGATGGGGAAAAAATAGCAGAGGCAAATGGAAACTGCAGCAGAGACGTGGAAAGCAACATGAAGCATAGGTGGTATCCATGTAGGAAATGACACGTGGCCTCTAGAGCCCCATTTAGTTTTTGAAAGTATATAATCCATCTTGCTTTTATTTTTTACCAGTAGTCTGACTTGCTATGTTCAAAATTTCCGTTCCTACCTGGCATGTTTTATCTCTTCAATGTATTTATGAAATTCATTCATAATGATTTTTGTATACTTCCGATTGGTTAGAGTTAAGTACAATTTCCATATATCATCTGGCTTGTGTGTCTCTATATGTTCCAGGACAAATAAAGTTATATGCATTGCAGGAGAAAACAATATGCATGAGAAAAAGATAAAACACAAATTAAATAAACACAATTTCTTGGCATTCAACATAGTTGAAGATAAAAATTTCTAAGCACATAAATATAAAAGGATATAAAAATAGTTATATTTGAAATATATAAAAAAATAATATTGTCTGTTACATATTTCTGGAAATTTAAATACATTTGTCTTATAGACTGGGATTGGGGCTCACACAGACCGTAAGAGAAATATGTAAAAGAAATAAGACTATGGAAAGAAGAAGTGGGCAATGATAGAGAGAAAGACCTGAAAATAAGAAATTGGAAGGTATCAGTCTTTGGCTAGACATTTCTATTTAAAAAGGTGGAATAATTGGATTGATAAACAAAGCAGGATGTGATCAGTATAGACTTACAGTGATGGTACATATCACCCCTTTTGCTATTTGTTTGCTGGTTCCTTTTTATTGTTGTCTTTGAC
>JASDQU010259902.1:0-10328 GCA_032191745.1 Picea mariana
ATTAAACCTATTGTCTTGTGGTATAATTTGTGCTATCAAGTTGTGATCTCCTTTCATGTGGTTCTTGTGAAACCTTCATTAATCGATGCATACCTTGTTTGTATAGTCAATGATACATGGAGATTTCAATGTATATAGAGAATTCCAAAAATGCCACATCTATTTCTAGAAGTATCTCTATACATTTAAATTTCCCACAAAATTTTCAAATTTGAGACACATAGGATTATCAATGCAACACCATTTTATAGCCCTGAACGCAATCCATATTGGTATGAATATTCATGATGTGTTCAATGACATGTATCCTCTTCCTGGAAACATACATTGAAGTAATCAAGACATTGCAATGAAAACTCTTTATTGTTCGACAAAAATGGGTATTCTTGTTGGAATATGTGTTGGCACGCAGTGGGTAGACCCCAGATTCAACGTTAATTCACCAACAAAACCATGATATATTGGCCCTTTCAACATCACCCGCAAGCAGGTGAAGTCTCACCCGAGGTATATATGGAGACTGCAGGAACCAGATTTGCACGGTCATGAAGGGATGGGAGGCATTCATGATAACCATTATACTTAACATTAATTCATTATCCCATACATCATGCACGCAGAATCAACAGAACCAATAACATATTCATATTAATCATTTATACATTATGTGTGTGCAATAAAAAGAATAGTAAACAACACATCACAACATAACATAACAAAGAGAAACCATATTTAACGTGGTTCACCCAAGATGGTCTACGTCCACAAAGGTCGACTTCTTATATTATTATTTAGAATCATCCCTTACAAAATGTGCGCACTGTGCTCATACATGATATCTCAAGTATACCCCAAACTGACCTTGTCATTCACACATACAGTGCACACTCAACTCTTGACTCATACCCAAATCCTCTCATCTGCTCATACTCCACTTCTTTCTACCCAAAAAACCTTACATATTTATACATTTACATTAGGGCTTAGCCTGTTAAAAAGGACCAAAATGCGTAACGACTTCTAACTAACTTCCTTCTTCCGTGCGAATTGATCCTGAAAATGTGCTAACTGCATTCCTTCTTATGTGCGTTCTCTTACACAATTGTAAAAGCTTGTCCCAAAATGTCTGTCCCAACAGACCCCAAATACTCACATGTGGCTCGTCCCGAGACACTTAGCTCTGTTGATGTGTTCCCTTTAGTGTCACAACGAGCTTCTCAAAAGTCTCTTCTATAGTTGTGATATTTTCCTTTGCTTACACTTCTTGCACCATTTTTTTTTCTGTTACCCGCACAACGATATGGTTCTTCAACTTCTTTGCACTGTCCTGCACTGCTTGCTTCACTATGCTCTGTGCTTCCACAAGTTCTTCTGTCACTCTGAAAGATTCCTCTTGTAGTGGCTCCAACTTCTATGCAAGATTCTGCTGTTCCACTCTGATTTGGTTTATTTTTTGGTTCATTTGGCATAGTGGTCATTGTATCTTTGATCTTTTGTGCCTTCTCCTGGGCAGTCTATAGCCTTTGTTCCAACACTTGTATCTTTTCATTCTCCACCAAACCAGTCCATACTTGTGTTCTTTCTTCATACAACTTCACACATTCTTCATCCAAACTCTTAATGCTTTCCACTGTCATCGCAATTATCTTCTCCCTTTGATCTCTTTCTTCGGGCGGAGTACTTGGTGTTGTGTACACTTCCAAGTCTACAATATTTGCATGAAATCCCTGAATTGCTTCACCGATCTTCATAACTTTCTCTTCCAATGGAGTATCTAGTTCCATTGGTATCTTTGGGAAGTTGTTGTATACTACCAACACCGCATTTTTCAATCTTCATACTCTCTGTTCAAGATTATCCCACTCCAATACTAGCTTATTGCACTTTGCTTGTAATGCATCATTATCTGCAGCCACTTTAGCCAACTCCATTGACATTGACTCTGCGTGCAACTAAATTTCATGTGTTACACTTGATTGCAAGCTATGTAATACATTCATAGGTAGTTGTGATAGCACTAAGTCAATATGAATTAATGATTGCGCTTGTTTCTGCATCTCTGTCGACGGATACTCTAATTCTCATGATGATATCTTCATTACTCTACACTTTGTTGATGTTGAAAGTTGTGACTCTGTCATCTTGGGATATACACTTAGTTTGTTTTTCTTCTCATGTTCTGACTGGCACTACCCTTGTTTATTCCAAAAGTTAGCATAGTGTTGTTATATGTTCCTGCACAGTCATATGCATCTCCTCCTTTTTCTATGTGTCTCGTAGAAATTCTTATTTCGTTACTTCCTTCACTTCCTTCATTTGATCTTTGATTTTTTCTAAGTCCTCCTTAGTCAAATATTAGATCGGTACTAGCTTGAAGAATTTCCTCTTCTTATGCTTGTGTGTTGATTGCTCCTTCGGATAGTCCTTCCTATTTTCTCCAATGAGCGGTGGGATTTCATGAACTTCACGTTCATCGTTTCCTTGTTCTCCTTGTTCCTCTTGCACTTCTTCTTGATCCTTCTCTATTTCTTATGTATCATTTTCTATTTATTGTGTGTCCTTCTATGTTGTTTATTTCTCTAGGATTAGCTAGTCTACATCCCAGTCATTTACAAATTCACCGATTTATTGCTCTATCACTCTGTAATGCATCGAAAACTATTGTTGATTTAGATCCTTCTTTGCCTGAATATACATATGGTGCTTCCCTTCTTTAAATCATGAAATTTCCTTATATGATTAAACTATTGTGGTTGAATGCACAACATGTCTTCAATGCATTGTTAAATAGTCTCCTTAAAAATTTAGAAGGTTATATTATCGTCTGACTGTTTATTCTTATGCATGGTATGACACAATGTAACAAATCTCGCTACCAAGAATGGTTTCTTTATTTCATCTAGGAACTCCATCTAATTTGGCTCCCTCCATGTAGTCCATGCTATCAAAATTAATAACCACTCATAATGGAACTTTGTTCCTTTTTCTTGTGCCTCCCTACAGTGCATTAAAAACTAATTTACTAGAAATGTCGAGTAGTTCATGATCACTCTTGGGACGCACCTCTCCATTGTTGGTACGACTCTCATTGGAACCTGTCACTTGCAACATTTTCTCAATAGCTTACAAGCCATCTCCTATGTCACAAATATTATGGTATGGTCATTGATTCTCGCAACATCTAGTTCGCGTGCTCCTCTGAATGTGCCATAGTTTTCCTTCATTCTTTCTACTAGGGATTTTTCCTTCGTCTTGTCTGTGAACAATAGTAAAGGGTCTTCACTTGTTCATGGAAATCCTATAATCCATGCAATCAACTAGGCATCAATAGACATTGCTTTGTCCAACAATAAGAACCCTCCATGGATGCAACTCAGTAATAATTTGACACAAATGTTTATCTTCACGCTGCTATGAAAATGGAGTATCTCCAACAGATTGAGTATTCATGTTCACTGCAATCCTGTTGCTCATTCCTTCAACTCAACTGTGATTACACATGATCCGGGGTTCATTCCTGTGTGCAAATAATTATGTGGCGCAAACTCTGGGAATTTCTTTAAATATACTAGTTCATGGTCTGCATACCTCAAGTTCCCTATTGCACCTAACATATCTCTGTCGACAGTGACCCCAGGTGGAATCACTGGTGTAACCATGTCATATTTTGTCTCCTTCTCTACTCTGATTTGTTTTGTTGTCAACTTCCTTGGGGGTACATATGCTCTTGGAAAGTTTACCAAATTTGGATCTACTTCTTCCGTCCTCAAGACTTCTTATTGCACTGACATTGCTTCCTACTTAGTGTGTTGTTTCTTTTTTCCTGATGTAGAAGCTCTTGTTTGTGGTGGTGGCATAGCTCTCTATAGTTCAGTTCTTCCTTCAAAACACTATTCTCCGTTCTTTCTTTAGCGTTGTCTCTCCTCTAATTGTCTATTCTCTTGAATATACCTGCAACAATAACATTTTCTTGTTTCCCTTGCTTTGATTTTATAGATTTTTTCCCACTGTTAACTTCCTCTTTGCACCCAAACTTGTAGTCCCATATGATTATACTCACATTCAATTCCTTCCATATTCTRCATTAAATYTGGATTATTTGGTGGATCATGGTCTATATTTTCCAGCCTATCAAGATATTCATCGCCGCTTTTCATTTATGACTACCTGTTCTCGTCGTCTTACCATGGTGTTTTCTCTTTAATGCATTTTACATCTTTTACATAGGTCTCTATCCTAGTTATTCAATTCTCCTTTCTACGTGTAGTTCCATTCCCCTTCCTTTCTGCGACATTTTCTTATTCATTGATAATTTGACTCTTTGAACAGTTCCTGATTCATAACTCCAGTTCTCTTATCTCTTCAAATGTTTATTGTGGATTGCCTCAAGTTCCTTTATTGATCTTTCTTTTCTTTTCCTCTATAATACACTATAATACAAATACTATGGTACACATACTGCGCAATCAGACTAGTGTGCAGAAGCATGGTTGATCCTATACAGTTTCAGCCGACTACTGTTTACGAGCCCTTCCAAGGTTTCCCCATTCAATTTCTCCAATTAAGCAACACAAATTTTTGTCATAAATCGTATCACATACAAACCCAACCAGTGCATTTGGAATTTCCCAAGGCGCTGCAAAAATTTGTTGTTATAGAGAAAAACTAAGTCACCCATCTCAAACTTGTTCTGTTTAATATGTCTATCATGCCATTTTGTTTCACGCGCTTTATTCACTTGCTATTGAAATCCTGTGACAAAGCAGTCTTCCTCTAGTTCCACTAATCTGACATTATATTCTCTACTGCGATGAAATAAATGACCTCTGTTAGTGAAACAATGCACAAATTTGGCACGATGAATCCCATGGGCATAACTACTTCTTGTCCATATACTAAACGAAATGGTGTATGCCCTGTCAATTTCTTACATGTAGTCCGATATTCCCATAATATTGCATGAATCCTCAAATCCCAATCATCTCGATTTACATTACATATATTTATCAGCGCATGCTCTAAAATCTTGTTAAATGCTTTCATTATTCCATTGTCTTGAGGATGATAAGGTGTTCTCTCCTGGTGGTGAATCTAAAATTCCTTTGTTAAAGAAACAATTGTTTTGTTCAAGAAATGATTCCCTTAATCACTGATCCAGATTTTATGAGAAGAACAAAATGACTACAAATTATTAGAATATGCTTAACACAGAATAACAGAGATACAATAAAACTGGTTTTCTATTCAATAAGGAAATAAGATGAAACTGTAAAATGCAACGGAAAACAAGCTTGTTGGAATGGTGGTGGCTTATCTCTGAAAAGAGATGTGATAGTTGCGCTCATTCCAAAGAAAATGGTTAGAATGAGGCTCTAAAGGCCTTTTACAATAAATAGGAATGTCAAAAACCCTAGACATAAAAAACCTAACCCTAGGAGATGAAGCGCCAAAACTCATGTGGGCCCCGTTTGGGTAAGTTAGTACATCAACTTCCCCGAGTCGTAACTTTTGCATACGTTCTTTGTTTTAGGTGTACGATAGCTTGTTGGAAAGGTCTAGCTGAGAAGAAAATTTTTAGAGTGGCGTAGATTAGTGACTTTGACAATCTTTTGGGCCCCAAATCCCCAAAAAATGTCGTTTAGGGCCTCAAAATGGCCCCAGAAGTTTGGAACCTGAAAAACTGCCAAAAAAACTGCCAAGGTAGAAAGTTGTTTTTTGAGCCAGAGGAATAAGTGGGTGGCCACTGATATCCTTTGGTGTCGAATGCCCTTGATCTGTGTGTCCACAATATGATCATTGGATGCATGTTGTATGCAGTCAGGGATAATCTCTATTGGTGTCAGCTGTTCTGCTACTTCTGAGGTGTCCAATAATGGTGGGAAATAAGGCTGAAGGAGATCCACGTTGAACACTAGGTGCAGGGCAAGGAAAGGAGGAATGTTGAGCTCAAAATCATTATCCCCCACAACCTTGGTGAAGGTGTACGACCCATAACAGAGTGGGTGAATCTTTCGATGGGGTCCTGTAAGGCGTTCTTTCTGCAAGTGCAACCAAACTTTGTCACCCATCTGAAACTTATGTGGCACCTGATGTTGATCATGGCGCTTATTGTACTTGTCATTGGAATTTTGTAGGAGATCCTAAACCTGTTGGCGGATGTGCTGGATCCAATCAATGAACGAGGTGGATTTTTTAGCTTCAGTTGGAGCAGAAGATGAGTCAGTCGAGGTGACCACAAGGAGAAGTGCAACATCTATAGGACCCAATGATTGGAATCCCAACCCCACTTGAAAGGGGTTGTGGCTGGTTGAGCTATGTAGGGCTTGGTTGTAGCTATGTTGGACATAGGGAAGACCCTCATCCCATGTGCGAGGTTTCTTGGAATTATACATGCATAGGATATGCACAGTCATTCGATTTACAACCTCAGTTTGGCCATCTGTATGGGGGTGGAAGGCCGTGGATTTGGTGAGCTTGGTGTCCAAGAGTGACCAGAGGCTCGACCAGAATGTGTTGAGAACTTGACTATCCCGATATGAGACAATGGTTTGTGGGATTCCAAAATGCACCCGGACTCGTTCAAAGAAGATCTTGGCAGTGGCCTCTGCTGTGATGCTCTTCTTGCAGGCAACCATAATCACCATCCTAGAAAAGCGATCAACAACCACAAAAACATAGTCATTTATTTTGCTTGGTGGATGAGAGGCACGACATGTAGTCCATTGAGATGGATTCCCATGGCCCGTCAGGATTAGGAAGAGGGATGTATAGGCCATATTTCTTAGTGGTCGGTTTGGCAATAACGTAGGCAGTGTAGGACTTGATATACTTGATGACCTCCTATTGAAGTTTTGGCCAGTAGAAATGTTTCTATAGCATCACCACTGTATTTTCGACGCCGAAGTGTCCTACCACCCGATTGTAGTGGGCTTCCCAGATCATCTTCGCTCGCTTGAACTCTCTCTTGGTTATGGTTTGGACTCTTTGATAAGCTCTTGTTACTCTTGATTTGTGCGCTATCCTTGGAGAAAGGTGTGCCACCTTTTTTTGGCTATCTAGCCTAGGGTTTGCTTTCGAAATGATTCTTTGTCAAGTTTAAGATGCTCGGGGGTGGCTTCGGCCTATGGTTGGGTGACAATAGTGATATTGTCTATGGTTAAATGAGCACATCCATCATATTCTAACAGGTTATGGGCCCACACTATCTTCAGACAGTCTAACCGCTGGAAGATAGATTGGGAGGATTTGCTCAAATGCAATTACAACCAGTTTTTGTTGCAACAACAAAACCCTAACCCTTTTGTTGAGGCACCTTAAGTGAAGGGATTGACCTAATTTTTAGATAGACTAGTGCACCCTAGCCTATCGCATCTCCTGGTACTCTCACCAAGCTAAGACGTCAAGTTTGAGTTTTTGGTCAAATCTAGGGTTGACCAAGTCAAAGCAACCATGAATTACTCTATGAAGTCAGAAAACAAGTTAGAAGGGGATTCTAAATTCAAAGCGTGGAAGACAAGGATTGACCTCATCCTTTCCAATAATAAAGTGTTGGATATCGTGAAAGGATAGATCGTGGAACCAGAGTTTGAAGAAGGAAAAGAGAAGGAACTGCAGAACGTTGCAGTTATGGAGAAGTTCAAAGACAATGACATCAATGCCATGAGTATCATAGTGGATTCTATAAAAGACCACTTGATACCCTATATCTCCAATCTTGACTCATCTAAGAAGATGCACGATGCCCTAAGAAACCTCTTCTCACTCAGAAACATTGGACAAGTAATGAGTCTGAAGAATGAGCTTCGTGACATGAAAATGAATGATGATGACAACATAAAATCATACTTTGTGAGAATATCTCAGTTGAGAGATCAACTACAAGCCATTGAAGAGATCATTTCAGAGAAGGAACTGGTAAATATAGTATTCAATGGTGTTCCTAAGACATGGGATGCATTTGCCGCAAGCATGAACACAAGGAAGGAGTATCCCACATTTGAAGAACTTTGGACTTGTTGTGCACAAGAAGAATCAAGGATAAATGAAAAAGAGAAACCCCAAGAGAAATACAATGATCAAGCCTTCACAACAAAGTTCAAGAATTTCAGGAATAAAAGGAAGTTCGACTCCAGGAAGAAACCAAATCAAGAGAAAGATATGTCAAAAATACAATGCTTCAATTGTCGAAAGTATGGTCACTACAAGAATCATTGTCCTGATTTAAAGAAAAGGAAGGAAACACAAGAAGCATCAGTTGCCAAAGAAAGGGAACTATCAAAGAAAGCCAAGCAGGACAAAGCAACCTTCTTCTTCTAAAACAAGGTAACAATACTCTTCATAGTTTTTGTACATACCATGTTTTCCGTACATATCTTGCATATCTATTTCTTAGAAGATAATATGTTCAAAGAGAAACTATACCTATGGAAGAACAACAAGATAAAGATTGCTATCACAATGACTACAAGTCATGCAATACACATGAAAGGATGAAGTACATCAACAAACCCTGATAACAATTCATGTGGAAGATATTACATAAGTAACAACTGCAATATAAGCCAAAATCAGAATCAATCTTGGAGAAACCTAGAAGAAGCAAAGATAGAAAGAAGTCAACGATCAAGAGGAAATTGGAGAAAGACTTATGACACTTTGCAGAAGGCAATAAGGATGCAAACGAAAGCATGGACTCTGTTAGATGGAGGGAGCCAATTATATATTCCCAAAAGAAGAGCATGCATGAAGCAAGGATTAGGAGGGAGCTAATCCTGATGATCCATTGAAGATGATGAATTATCTATCCATGGTAGCAACCATGAAAAGAAACACATGTTCAGTTTGAATTTAGAAGACGTGTTCTTTGAAAAGAAGCCTCAAAGTATCCCTGGTTGTCCATCCACATCCATGATCCTATGATGAAAGAAAGAAGTTGGAATCTTGAGGGCATGGAATCTATAGAAAAATCCATGGACCCAAGAGCTAAAGAGAAACATGAAGAAGAACATGAAGATTCCAAGAGAGAAAGGAAGGCCAGAAAAACCAATCATTGTATCAAGAATCACAAGACTACTAGCCTGATATGAACTCACTAAAAGCAATCAAGCAGAGAAAATGAAATTTGTGATGAAGAACAATGTATGGAAGACTTATGAATAAAATCATTGCGAGATCTAGAACTAGAGTTTCTCCCAGATGGAGGGAGAGGACTATGATGATTACTTGTTCCAGTAAAATTATATCGTCAATAATATCCATGGGTTGGATTTTACATCAGATGAAAGCAAAGACTTTTCTCCAGAATAATTGAACAACAAGAGTATGTAGAGAAACCTCAAGGCTTTGAGGTATACCAAAAAGAAACCCTTGTATGCAGATGAAATAAGACAACTTAGTAAAGAACCTCCAGTGCACAACATAAGCGTGGTGAAATTTTTTCTATAACAAAGATATTGTATCATAATGGATACTTAGAACTTCAGGATGATGGATTACCAATCCTTGACAAACTCTCATGATAGTAGAAAAAGTACCACTTGGATATGTTCCAATTTGACCCTTGCCACGATGTTATGAGCTAGCAGGAAACAAAGATAAATCCAACAATGATATACTATATTGATTAGAGCTGTATGAATCCTTAAGAGAAAACTAGTGTTCCTGAAAAACCAAAGTACATTTGAGATCACGCATTACATTCTCCATGATGAAGTCCAGAAAAGAGAAATGATTTTCCAATATATATCTCCACAGATGAGTAGATAAGCAGATATTTTGGTAAAGCCTCTGTCCAAGATGAAAGAGTTTGCATACTCAAGCTAGAGCTCGTGAAGATGATTTCTTTATTGAAAAAGGGAAGATATGACTCCCAGGTTGGGAGGGAGGATTGCTATGTTATTGATTTATAGGCAGTCATTTTTCAGTTTGAAAATTGGTCCAGGATGAGAAATTCCTTTCTAGTTCAGAAAGTGGTTTGAGATTTTCGACGGACAGGCATTTTCTAGTTCAGAAAATGGCCGAGATTGAACAATCATTTTCGCAATGAAAATGGTTCGACGGATTGCTAATGTGACATAAACAACGATTCCCCTTGTGGTCTATGTGGGGGAATGGTCTAGGAAAATCTCTCTTCTTGACGATCACTCTCAGTAGTGGTCAAGAAGACCGGTTCACCTCGCCGGATAATCATTCTTTTGAAGCTCGCAGTTGTGAGAAGTTTCAAATAATGGTCTGTTTTGGAGGTTGGTGCAGGACAATCATTTCCCTTGGAAATGGTCTGGACAGTCATTCCCTAGGGCAGAGTCATTCAATCTAGGTTGCACTTTTTT
>JASDQU010259903.1:1968-15750 GCA_032191745.1 Picea mariana
TTTGAACCAGAGACAAAGTTACTTACAGCCATGACCAAGCCATTCCAGCTTTCTGGCAATGAGAACAAGATTAGAAGAGCCCTAACCTCATCATCAAAGTCCACTTTTATAGAACTTAGTTGATTAGTAACCGTATTAAATTCATTTAAATGATCTGCAATAGATCCACCTTCTGACATCTTCATATTAAATAATCTCTTCATTAGAAATACCTTATTGGACGCCGAGGGTTTTTCATACAATTTGGCCAATGCTTCCATCAAACCCTTCATTGTCTTTTCTTTGGAAATATTGAAAGCCACTGACGTTGTCAGGCTCAGTCATATCATTCCTAGAGCCTTTCTGTCAAGAATCTCCCATTCTTCATTCTTCATGGCCGTCGATTTCCTTGCTACTCCACCTAATGGTAGGAATAGATCCTTCTGATATAAATAATCTTCCATCTGCATCTTCCATAACTGGTAGTTTTTGCCGTTAAATTTCTCGACCCTAAACTTTCCATCTTCTGACATTGCTCCCACTCGAACCAGGAACCCTTTTTTTCTTGCGAGTTACCTTTCGCTCTGATACCAGTTGTTAGAAAAACAGGACCATGGAGCAATAAAATAAAACAAATGTGGAAACAAAAACACAGAAGATACACAATATAATAGAGACACAGATTTACATGGTTCACCTAGTGTGGGCTATGTCCACCAGATAAATTGTCAGGTCCTTCCTTTATTATTATCCAACATATGAAGGGATACAACCTACACCAAACCCACTGTAACTTCCTCTTCTTTCTCTCACAGTCTCCTATCTCAGAATACAATATTCACCATCAAACATAGCCGCAATACATTTCACTCATAAAAGAGGGTTTCCTTCTAGGGAAAAAAACCCTAACATAATTTCTACCATTAGATCTATGACCTTATAATGAATGGTCCAGATTTACAATGAAATTACAATATACTTTTACAAGACAATTTTTCCTCTGGGGGCCCGCTTGCCCCCAGACCCCCCGAACCCCTCAAAGGGGGCACCCCCCCTCCACACTCCCCTGCGTGGAAGAGTGTGCATAGTTCTGGGGTGTAAATACTTCATGGGGTATAAACATGGCTGAAAGAAAGGACCTCTGAATCAGGAAGATAATCAGGCTCCACAGCCAACACTACAAGACTTATTACAATCATCAACAACCAACTGATTTTCAAAAATTGCAATATGAAATTTTTGGTACTATCTTATAATTATGCATCATTGGACAATGGTATGGATCATGCCCATGCATTTTAAAAATCTTTCACCATGGTCCTCATGTTGGAAATGGGTTTGGTACTCTTATTTCCATATATTGCGCAAAAGTTGGACATTCATTTTTATGGTATCATTTTGTCCTGCATAGTGTACACCAAACAACTTCTCTTTTCTCTTTGCCCCAATTATGGTTAAGTTGAAATGTTATATTCTTCAAATCCTCCTTCAACTCCTCTATTTTTGGATCTGTCTGCTAATATTAGTTCTCTTCCAGTTGTAAGGCTTCCTACAGAGCCTCTGCCTGAGTTTGGAACTTTTGTTGTCTTAACAGGTATTTCAAGTATGATAACAATGAGTTCACAAATAAGTTCATATGTTGCATGTCAATTATTGCACATTTCAACTTACCTTTCAGACGTATGAACCTATGATCAATTTCCCAAACAGGCTCACTCAGTTTCTTCCTTATTTCAATCATTTCATTCATGTATTGGTCTTCTAAAATTCGTTTACCAGTAGCTTTTTCACGTCTACGATAGTCTTTGGTACTCCTTATGGATTGGTTACATCTAGGATCATGTACCAGTCCAATGTGTGGTCTCTTAGTATGATATCTAACTGCACTAGCTTTATATCTTCATCTATGATATTCTTTGCTTCCCAAATATTCTCACAAATGAATAGTGCTTTTCAGGGTCCTCTGATGTCTGTCCCCGAAATTCTAGTAATCTGATCGTGGAATCATGTCCTGTCATTTTGAACTGTGTTGAACTAATACCTCTGTGCGGTGTAGAAAATTGACTATTACTTCCTGAACTTTCTCCCCTAATTGATTTTTCTTGATTGGATCTGATTCGGATTATTTTCAGCACGAAATAAGATTGGAGATATAATAAAGAAATGCACAAAGATATCACAGATATTCAATAATATAACAGAAATGTATCAGAGATGCAACCATAAACACAGATATACAATAATACAAGATTTCTATTAATGAAAGAAATGTACAGAGACTGTAAAAATATAGAGTGAAAGACTCGCTAGAATGGTGGTAGTTTATCTCTGAGAAGACATGTGACGACTACTCGCATTCGCAAGAAGATCATTACAATGAGGCTCTGAAGGCCTTTTTACAATAAATAGGAATGCCAAAAACCCTAGACATCCAAAAACCTAACCCTAGGAGATGAAGCGCCAAAAGTCATGTGGGCCCCATTTGGGTAAGTTAGTACATCAACTTCCTGGGTTCGTAACTTTTGCATATGATCTCCGTTTTAGGCGTATGATAGCTCATTGGAAAGGTAACATCGAGGAGATTCATTTTGGGGGCTCAATTATGCCTTTGGTTATCATTGAGAACCTCAATATCGGAAAACCTTCATTTAGGCCCTCAAAATGGCCCCGGAAGTTAAAACCTGCTAAAAATAGTAAATTGCCAAAATTGCTAGAAAACTATTTTGAGCCAATCAAAAAAGGTGGGTGGCCACCATTATCCACCTTGATCAATCCTCCCTCCTTAGAAAGCAATGTTCTCCATTGCATTGAGTTCCTGAGGGAGAGGGAAAAGAATTTGTTGGATTTGCATCTTTGTGAGTTGCTTGTATTGTTGGAGACATCGCGCTGCTCAGTTTGTGGAAGTATGTCAAGAACTTGTTGAGGGTGAGGTTGTTCAACAAGTTGAGATACATGAGAGGATGGTGTGTATAGGGAATCTTTGTGCTTTGATGCAGCCTTGTCGACCTGCTTCTGTTGGATAGAAGGTGCTTGGGGCGAGGCTGTAGTGGTTGCAGTCCTTCTGTTCTCCTTTTGAATAGATTGTGAAGAAGCTAAATTTTGTAGTATGAGATACTAACTTGCAGCACTTTTTAGGTGGAATAATAGTTGGAACTACCTCTAGTATTATGTAGAGATGACCCCCCAAAGTAACAATGACACTACGGGGTTGAGACTCATAAAAAACATGGTGCTTCCACATATATGGCTGGCCCAAGAGAACATCACAGTCATACAGTGGGGCAACATCACATAATACCTCATCCTTGAAGGGATGGATGTTGTATGACAATCGACATTACTGGCTAACACGGAGATCTCGTCCTTGGCGAAGCCACCTGATGTTGTATGGTTGCGGGTGTGGTGTTGTCGACAATCCCAACTGTTTGAAGACATCTATTGAGATGAGGTTCTTCTGGCTTTCGTTATCAATAATAAAATGCAGTGGGGTCCCCTTCACCCACATCTATGAATGAAAAAGGAACTCCCCCTCTTCGGGATCTCTTGGTTCTTCTGGTTGAATTGTTGTGGTTGCAACAATAGCAGTGGGGTTTGCGTCAATGATCTGTCCTTTACCAGTATTTTTAGAATCAGATTCTGAATCAAGGTTTGGCTCCTTGTCTTTGATCTCGGCCACCAATGACTATTTTGAGCGACATTCATCGGTGTTGTGCCAGGGGATTTTGTCAAAATCGCACCATTTTTTGGTGTCCTTCTTTGTCTTCCCGTGACCCTTCTTTTCCTGTGTCTTGGACTGGTTTTCGGGAGACTGTTTGTTAGGGTTGTCTTTGTCATACTTTGGTTGTTGCAGATTTATAGATCTGAAATCCCATTTTTTATGGTGCTTAAGTTTATGCTCGATTTTAACAGCATGTCGATAAGCAGCACCGACTGATGAGATGTTCAGAAAATCCATTTCAGTCTGGATGTATATGTGTAGAGCCCCATGGTATTTCAGAACCAAATGTCGCTCGGAGTCTTTGATACCCAGCTTGGTGTGCAAGGTATGGAAGCTATTGGTGAACTCTGAAACTACTTGACCCCTCTCTTGCCGCAGTGTGGTCCATCTCATGTACTGGTCCTCATAGTTTCCAACAGGGTAATATTGTTCCTTTACCGCATCCACAAAAAAATCCCAAGTGGGATCAGCCCCATATATTTCAGACTCCCATGTGTAACTCTTCTCCCAATAAGTTTCCCACCAATGTTTGACATGGGGGAGATCTTTAAGGAGTGCGAAGGTGATCTTTTCTTTGTCGAAAAATTTGTGAATAGAGAAATAACCTTCTAGCAGATTTAACCATTTGTCTAGGGCTTCTGCATCTATCTGTCCTTCAAATACAGAAATATCAAAATTAACTTGTACCTTGAAAGGTGAGGTGCCTCCAAAGTGGCTGCTTGATGAATATGCACCTGTTTCTATCAACAGGCCTTGAAGGATGTGGGAAAAATTCTCCATCATTTCGTCCCTCTGTTGCGTGAGAGCTTGCTCAAGAAACACACTGATAGGATCATCTGCTCCATAATTTTTCTTTTCTTCCATCATTGAGGGTTTCTTGGGTGTGCGAGAGCGATTTTCCTCAAGAGATATAAGCTCGAGACCCAACTTTCTATACTCGGACCTCGTCGAGGACATGCACTGAAAAAAAATGATCAAGAACAGCTTGCTCTGATACCACTGAACCAGATTATTTTCGGCATGAAATGAGATCGGAGATATAATAAAGAAATGCATAGAGATATCACAGATATTCAATAATATAACAAAAATGTATCAAAGATTCAACCATAAACACAGATATACAGTAATACACGATTTCTATTAATGAAATAAATGTACAGAGACTGTAAAAATACAGAGTGAAAGACTCGCTAAAATGGTGGAATCTTATCTCTGAGAAGAGATGTGACGGCTACTCGCATTCGCAAGAATATCATTACAATGAGGCTTTGAAGGACTTTTTACAATAAACAACAATGCCAAAAACCCTATACATCCAAAAACCTAACTCTAGGAGATGAAGCGCCAAAAGTCATGTGGGCCCCGTTTGGGTAAGTTAGTACATCAACTTCCCGGGGTCGTAACTTTTGCATACGATCTTCGTTTTATGCATATGATAGCTCGTTGGAAAGGTATAATAGAGAAGATTCATTTTGGAGGATCAATAATTCCTTTTTCTATAATTTATAACCTCAATATTGAAAACCTTCATTTAGGCCCTCAAAATGGCCCTGGAAGTTAAAACCTGCTAAAAATAGTAAATTGCTAAAATTGCTAGAAAACTGTTTTGAGCCAGTCGGAAAAGGTGGTTGGCCACCGATATCCACCTAGATCAGGATCCTTTTCCTGTTTCTTTTCTTCAACTAAAATTTGGTTGTCTAAACGTTGGTTTTCTTTCTCATGTATTAGTCGCACATGGGGTTGTAGGTTCCACCCTGATGGTGATCTGGATTGGATTTCTTCCTTCTTTTTCTGACCTTAGACCTCTTGTTTTCCTTTCATATGTTGCACATAGGATTTCCTCAATATTCTCCACATCCCAAATATCCTCAACCTATTCTTCATCATTCGCCAAGCCTTCTCTATCCGCTATGGATCTCTTCTTTTTATTCATTTTATATTGGTAGGGTATGCCACCACGTGTCTTTCCATATTTTTCCATTATCTTCTTTATCCGGTCCTATTCCATCATGATTGGGTCCATGGCCTCCTTATTCTTCCCCTTATTTGTCTCCCTATCCATATCTCAACCTCTTGTCAGTGCTTACCCCCTTCCCCCATGCACACAGGGAATTTTAGCTATATAATTCCATGGTGATCACATTGTTGTCATAAAATAAAATCTTGATTGAAGTATACAATGATATGATGTACCTACCTATGGGTCCCTCTAGAAAATAATTCTCTACTGCGGTGTATGAATTTGCGGTATCTACTGCAAATTCGATGATAAACCTTGTAACAATATTGTCTAACCAGAAATCTATTATGTACGTAAATTTGTTATTAACTTGTACCTACGCAATATCCACAGGATTCCACTCCAGTTGTCCGATTCGATTTGTAGGGTGGTTGTCCTTTAACCTCAATAAACATTCCTGCAACAAATGCGGGAAATCATAGAAAAATACCTCATGCAAGTCACTAAACACATATTTGTCAAGATATTTGCACAGTATTAACTTAGGGTTTCTATTGTCCTTCTACGCAAACTCAAGTTCCTTTTTTTTCAACCATCTTTCAATTTATTCCTTCGTTGGATTCTATGGCATGAACATTCCCTTTTATACTTTCATCCTTTGCGCATTTTTTCCACGGATCCCATCCACTCAATCCTATGCATTTCATCCCAGAAACGGAACCATTTGTTGGTTTCTTTAACTTATTCTTAGGATGACCGAGGTTCTGATCTCAAATAGGTTTCCAACAAAACCCTCAAAAACTATCGACTCTCCTACTAAACCAGAAGGAAACACTACACTCAAGGTGCACAATGCAGTCTCATCTGAGATAGATTTTATGGGGGACTACAATACTCAAGTGTTTGGAGTCTAGGAATGAGTGGGGATTGGGATTGGGTTCTTTCTTCCTTATGCATCATCCTTGTTAATCATTCAATTACTTCTATGATTTATTTGTCTTTAAACCTATGCATGCATGCTGATAGAGTTACTTAAACCATTCATCCTTAAGCTAATGATCAACATAAAGTAAATCATTCATTAACAATCAAACAACACACAAGGTTTGCCATGATCCACCCCCTCCTGGGGTTACATCCACAAAGATCTGGCTTCTCTTCTCTTTTGTTTATTCTTATGCAAAATCTTGCACTACATGCATTACATATTTAGTAATACAATCAAGATTGAGGGTATGAACCCTTCATGAGGCTAACTTGATCACACCAGGATCCTCATTCTGTGACCTAACCCTCAAATACTACCTTACTTGACTCTTCTACAAGATTTTTATGTTCTAAGACTTTTGCGGCCATTGTTTTGATGAGATATTTCTTTCGGATTCATCGCATTGGTTTTTGAATATCAAAAACCAATGCGATGAATCCGAAAGAACTATCTCATCTTCTACAAGACTTATTAAAATCATCAACAACCCACAAACTCATAACAATCAACTCTCTCTATCCTCAACGGGCATCCCTCTTCCCCTAGACCTCCTAGGTCCTTATTTATACTACTTTATGGCTTGTAGCCATTACAATCTTATTAAAAAAACCTAACCCTATCATGGTTAGGATTTTCTTCCTGCGCACCACATTGCTTTTTCTCCTGCATGCTTCTTTTCTTTCTTTTTCTACATGCTTCTTTCTTTCCACGATGATAAGGATTGTAGAATGATGGAGTTGATGAGAGAAAGAAATTCAGATACTTATAGAGTGCAAGTAGAAATGATGACAGGACAAGATGCACCTCAGTTCAACTAGGTACCAACACCATACAACAATGTGCAACAACAATACAACAATATGCAGCCATAGTATAACCCTACGTAGTATAACTAGGTACCCCAGTACAATGCACCACGAGGAGATCAAGGTGGATACATAGATGGAGGAAGAGGCAGAGGAGGATTTGGACGAGGAAGAGGACCAATAGTGTTCCACAAATTCCAACAAGAAGGACATTATGCAAGGGATTGTCCACTTCCACAAACAACATGTATGTATTGTCACGCAACAGATCATGACACAAAAGACTGCCCAACACTATTGGGAAATATCCAATAAAAAAGTAACCAAAACAACCAGAATGTCCAATGGATTTATGTAGAAACCAAGGATGATGGGAGAAACATCAATATAGTCACTCAAATAGGAGCCAAGACAGGAACTGATGCAAAAAAACAAGATCTAGCTCAACACCAATGGGTTAAGAAGAATACTGAGCCACAAAAGAAATTTGACCTATAGAAATAAAAGGAAACATTTAAGGAGGCCAGACAAGAGTTTTTCAAGAAGAATGTTGCATCTACATCAGTCATGAAACAAACTCAGAACCCACAAATGTGTGAGATGCCATTCTCAATGGACATACCAATAAAGGAAAACCTTTAGAGCAAGTAAGTACCATAAATACTTTTCTACAATCATGTGTTAAGTTATTGAATGATCCATCATCTATTAAGGTATTACAAAATATGCTATAAAGATGCAACACAGAGGTACAAGGGAAGTTAGAGAAGAAAAAAGTCAATCATATCGATACAAGAAGAAGGACAAGCAGAGAATTTAGGCTGAATGCCAACATTGGGGATTTCAACATGGGAGATGTTATACTGGATTTAGGCTCTGTAGTAAATGTATTACCTAAGATGACATGGCAGTGTATGGGATAACCCACACTAGGCTATTCACCTATCTAGTTGAAACTAACAAATCAACACATAGTGTTACCAATTGAAAGGCTTAAAGGTGTGACAGTAGATTTGGATGGAGTATGCACTATGGCAGATTTTGAAGTGATAGAGATAGTAGATGGCACAACACCTTTCCCATAATTACCAGGATATAATCAAACTGAAGACAAGAAAAATGACTTTTGAATTAGGATAATATAGATTCATTGCACCATTCGATCCTTTAGAAGGAGAAAGGTTTGTAGAGGTCACTTGTTTGGATATGGAGGAAATAAACCAGTTGTATAGAACCATTGTGCGAAAAGAGGATCATGTCAACCCAAATGCATATCGGGTACTCAGTTGGATAAGAATCACATCTTATGCTTCTAACTCAGACAGAGGTTTGGATAATTGACAACAATGATTACATGAAGTTTCCACAAGGAGGTGTGTAAGAATCGACTGCGTAGTAAGATGGGTTGGTACAAAGATAAGAGAACCTCCCAGTTTTCATGGGCTAAATGACTTAGAGGAATTCTTGAAAAAATATGAAGAGGAAGTGTTATAAAATAAGAGGCTCTTAGACTTAGATATTTCACTCAAGGTAACACCTGCAACATGGTGGGGTGCACACAAAGAAACATTTCAGGACTGGTATCAGTGTAAATGACTACTACACATTAGATTTTGCGCAGAACCAGGGAGCAATAGAGTCCAAAAGTATGATGTGAAAGGAACAGGAGTTGAACACTTGGAGAAGTGCAGAACATAGTGGAGGATGACACCACTAGAGGAATGGCCTCATCACTTTATCCATACATTGTAAGGGATCCCAGGGAACTGGTACATAGACTAGGAGATGCGCATAAGTACTACATAATGGAAATGATTACAATAAAATTTTGCAGTAACCTTCTCATTCAAACATTAGAACCCCAACATTGATTCAACATTGAGGCTGATACAGGGAGTGATATTTTTTGATCAACCATAGGTTGAAATCATGACAGAATATCAACAACAGAATAGACAGATAGTTAAATACTTACTCTCATGCTATCATGTTGAAGAGGAAGCACTGGATGAATATGATCCGCACAACATTCAGATTACAGATATTGAAGGAGAGAGAGAGGTGGAAGGTCCATATCTGGAGTCAGAAGTATTTTCTACACCAATCAAAGTTAATAAATTCAACATTGGGATGAATGACAATCCAAAAATGGAAAGTATTGGAGACTATTGGGATGATCAAACAATAGAAATAATAATAGAGTTACTGCGTGAATACAATGACCTGTTTCCAATTACCTTTAAAATGATGAAAGGCATAGCATGAGATATAGGTGAGATGAATATACCCCTCAAACTTGAGGCTAGACCTATCAGGCAGAGAACTTATAGAATGAATCCAATTTATAAGATGAAAGTGAGAGCAGAAATTGACCGAATCTTGGAAGATGGCATTATAGAACCAATAGAGGAATCTGAATGGATAATTCATATGGTAGTGCAAGAAAAGAAACAAGGGGGGATAAGGATCTATGTAGATTTGATAAAATTGAACGATTATTTCTTACATGACCCTTTTCCTACCCCTTTCACAGGTGAGGTATTAGAGAATGTGAGAGGCCAAGAAGCATATTCATTTGTAGATGGATTTTCAGGTTACCATCAGATCAAGATAGCTCCAAAAGAAAAGTATAAAACTAATTTTTCTACAAAATGGGGATACTACAAGTACACAGTCATTCCCTTTGGACTGAAGAATGCACCAGCCATTTTTCAAGAGTAGTCATAGATACTTTTAAGGAATTCATACATCAGTTTCTAGAAGTATATCTGGATGACTGGACTGTATATAGTCTTTTAAAGGACCATGTAGAAGTGTTAAGACTAATGTTGTAAATATGTAGGTAATGCTAGATATCATTAAACATCAAGAAATGCATTTTTGGTACACCTTCTGGGATATTGTTGGGACATATAGTGTGTAAATAAGGTTTACTAGTTGACCCTGCTAAGATTGTAGTCATTGTAAATTTACCACCACCAAAGTCAGTGCGTCAGTTAAGAACAACACTGGGACATATAGGCTATTACATGAAGTTTATAAAGGGGTATGCGCATATCACTACACCAATGGAAAAAATTATTAAAGAAGGACACCAAATTTCAGTGGAATGAGGACTGTCAGCAAGGATTGGACACTCTAAAGGAAAGGATGGTGACAACACCTATATTAGTATTTAAGGATTGGGAAAAGACATTTCATGTGCGCGTAAATGCATAAACTATAGCACTTAGAGAAATTCTGGTGCAACTAGGAGCAAGGGACTTATACCATCCTATAGCCTTTGCAAGAAGAAAGTTGTCAGAATCTGTGTAGAATTACAACACCATAGAAAGAGAAGGCCTAGCCATGGTATATGTACTTCATAAATTCAGGCACTATTTACTGCATAAACACTTTGAAATGTTCATAGACCATGTCAACAAGCCAGTGTTGGGGGTGAGGATCTATAGATGGTTGTTATTATTATAGGAATTCGATTTCGAAGTGATAGTGAAACCAGGGAAGCTGAATGCAAGACCCAATCACTTGTCAAGGGTAACCGTTGGGTTCATATTTTGACTATTTTATTGCGATGATTGAATCCTTTTTGCATCGATATTATGTATGATATAGGTCATTTTGATTGATTTTTCAAAGGTTTTTATATCGATTCATCATGATTCATATCAGGTATGTGTAATTGATGTTTTATAATGATTTTGAGCTCAATTCAGTTTAGTTTTATGTTTAAAAGGATTTAATTCATGGTCTGTGTGTAACAAGGAAAAATCGTGGTCCGATCCTCCATCTGGTATCTTGTCCAACACTTCATCCAACACCCCATCTGGTACACAATCTGACACTCCATTCAGCACGTGATCCAGCACTCGGAGCACAGAGGAGTAGGTGGTTGGTGTATTGGCAGCCTGTGGTGGACAAATCAACGATCTGGGTTTTGTGCCCCCTCGTGGCCTCCAACTATAGAGCTCATTACACCTCAAATTGGGCAGTTATGATGATCCTTGAGTGGCTCAAGGATTTTCTGGAAGTTGAAGCTGTTAGAACCTCATTTAATGAATTTTCCATTTTTAAAGGAGGTTGACTCTTCTAGTGGTCGACCTCTCGAGCTGTAATTTACCTATAAATACCACTAGCAGTGGCAAGACCACATACACAATTTTTAAGAAGAGTTTCATTGTGTAATTCATACATTTCTTTGAAAACTTGTGTTCCAGACCACGGTTTTAATTAATGACAGAATCGCATTGAATTAATCCAGCATTTTGTTGTTGAAGAGTAGCCACGACCTACTGGGGGCCCACCAATGGTCTGGGTGACTATATAGATATATCATGTTTTTATCTCATTTTCTTAGTTAGAATTTACATTGTTTCTCTTATGTATGTATCTTTTAGTTTCAATTACCATGCGTGCTAATTGTAATTTGATTATCTAATTCGTCTTTCTTTAAATTGCAGATTGCTTATAGGAGCTGGTTATTTATCAGAGTGTGTTTCTTATTTCTTAGCAATGAATTTTCCTACAGGCTACTAACTTAGATGATGCATTGAATTTTTACTTTGGTTTTGGAAATTAAAATAGAGTATTACTTAGACAAAAGATTAGTGTAAACAAAGTTTTAATTTAGGATCGTTTGCAAGCTTCAATGGATTAATAGTTGCAAGTTTTATCAGTTGTAATCAAGTTAAATTTAATTATTAGTTCAGTTAAGTCTTCATAGATCTATTTTGTTCATTAATATTGCTTTAGTATGTTAGGATAGAAATAGATTTTGGGGTTATGTTTCTAAAATCATTCTAGTTTTGAAATCTGAGTTTCTATGATAGGATTAGTCCAGTTTAGATTATAAAATCTCAGTTATAGATTTGAATTGCAATTTCAATTAGAAGAGTGGATTTGAATTAAGATTTTTAATCATAAGTTCATGAGTTTGTAAATTTTCTTGAACTGGCATAAGATCGTTTTTTTTTAATCATTGATGATTGATGCATGAAGTTTATAGATCACATGGATTCCCAAGATACTTGGTGTTGCTTCTATGATGGCAAAGCTTTCATTAGATTTCTTGATTCACATTTTCCATTTCTCTATAGAATTCAACATTGAATTAATCCATCTTGAACTGTCACTAATATTCAAATGCCATCGTGATGTTATTCGACACCGAAGACATAATCATCATCTTTGAATTCTCTTTTTCCTATTATTGCAAATTAGGAATAGTTTTGATTAATTAGAATCTGAATACAATCATGATGCTTTTTTATTAAATACGTTAAGATATCTCCTTTGCAAAATAGAAATGATTATGAGTTATTTTTAGGAATAGAGTTCACTTATTGAAATAGCCTTGATAGGTTAGTTGTTTGCTTGCTTATTTGCTTAAAGATAAAAATATCAAAAGTAATTTACTTGTTGTTGATCATTAGGTTGAATAGATTAACTTGTTTAAAATAGGTTATGATTTGCTCTTTTAGAAATAATCAATCAATCCATTGTTTGAAGTTGCTTAGGGTAAATAGTTCAATCTCATTAATAGGATTTGTTAATTGATAAACATGAAAAGAGTCATATATTAAGTAGAATGATCCTTGGATAGACCATCCCCTTAGTTAGACAATACTTCCATTAGCCTTTCTGTCTTGGCTCATACAGTGCCACAAATCTAAGTTTACTTACCCCGGGTTGACAATTTAATTGAGGGATTTAGTGCATACAGAATACCCATCATTGTTTGTGTCATTGCTGAGGAGTTATCTTAAGGTAGGAAATAGTTAGAAAGCATATCATTTCTAAACCTTAGCATTATTTTGGTGGCGAGGGAAATTTAAGACGAGAGGTAAGAACCTGCGCATCTGTTATAGCAGGTTCCCCCAAACCCAATGGTATTTTTTCTTCTTTGATTTCATGATCAAACCTAGGGACCCAAAGGGAAGATACATTAAAACTAAACCACACCTTTCAACCAAGGTTCCTTCTAACCTTTTTGGAGGAAGAAAAACTCCACCCATAAACTCCGCAGATCAATACCAGAAAGTAGGGGTTAGCTCAACCCAAAGAGCTAAAGCAGTCTCTGAAGAGAGCAAAACAGGGAGCATTATATATCAGAAAATTGAAGCATCAATAATAGTGGGACAGGAGGCAAGACCACTCGGGCCTTCATAAGAACCAGCCAACACAACTTTTGTTTTTCCACCACCTTCAGGGGGCCCTAACTTTGTAGACATCATTGACCCTAAACAGGTGAATACTCTGTTTGGTACTTTAGCTAATGTAATGTCCCCCACCTCTTAGAGAGGTAATGAGGAGACTCAGTGGCCTAGGC
>JASDQU010259908.1:745-11798 GCA_032191745.1 Picea mariana
TTGGAGAGGGAAGGGACCCAAGTCCTCTTTCTCCATTGTGTGTCTTTGGATTTCATCAATGAGATCAGCTTATGCATTGGTGATATTGGTCCATTTATATTTGTTTTTCATTTCTTTATATGCTCATAGTTTCATTTGGTTTTTTTGTTTAATTCTTGTTTCTAACTTTGTAGTTTCCTTTTTCTAACCTTTACCTTACAGTTGTCATGCCTAGCAGAGCCCAACTGGGCATGTAAGTACTCTCAATTTGCTCATCAAGTGACGAATAGAGTGCAAACAATTGGATTAATAAATGTTGGTTGAATGCCTGAAGTCTTCGACTTCTGGGAGTTGGTTTCATGGTGTGCCCACATGTTTGATTCAAAAAGTAGAAAAATCAGAGTAGTAGTTGAAGGGAAGAACCCTATTCCATTAACTCCTAAAATTTTTAGAAGGATTCTTAGATTGACTGCTTCCAACAAAAGTCTCAATCTTCCAGACACTGACTCTTTTATGGATTCCCAGGGTGGTGGGGTAAAATTTTTAAATTGTTTCATGGATCCTTCCACAGAAATATCAGTTGACCTATTAACCATTGATACATCATTGTTGATGGAGCCATATCAATATTTTTCATAGTTGTTTGCACATTTGATAGGACAAAATTATACTAATCACATTCCTAGGTAAATTTTGTATTTATTTCATTTTTATTTCTTAAAATAAACTATCTTCGATTGGGTCAAGGTAATATAGAATGAGATTTCCTATTATCTGGCCAAATATTTAAAGACTCAAAGGTTTTTCATGACTGCATATTTGTTCCTAGTCATTGGATATAGCAATGTTTTTGAGGGATTACCTTTAAGAAGTAATTTGGATGTTCAGAATGAACCAGTCCAATTATGGTACCCTACTCTTTGGAAACATAAGGCACCATTCCACTTTTTCTTATTCAAGATAAATGTATTAAGGATTTAGATACATGTTGATTAGAGTGACACCAACAAGGATAACTCAAGAGGCTAAGTATTTCATCAAAGGAAAAGGAGTTTGTGTACATCAAGAAGACCATACTTACATCAGGTTGTATGGTTATGAGGGAAGCCCTTTTCTTCTCATGACATTTTTTTATGATAGGTATTTTGTTGCAGAGGTCTATAGACAGTATAAAGCATGGCCTATCCTTTCTTATAAAAAGAGAAAGAGGAAAATCATTTCATTACCAATTAATGTTTCGAGTACAACTATGATAAGCTCCTCCTATATAGTTTAAATTTTCTTAACGCATTTAATCTTAAGGAAGAAGGAACCCTAAAAGTTTTCGACCCTGAAGGGATTTTTTCTGATCAGTTGGCATCTATGAGATATAGTAATATTTTTACAAGGATCGTTTAAGGAATTGATGATAATGACCCGAATACCCCCAAGAAAAAGGAGAAACATATATGAAATGATGACTTTTTCACCGAGGTTATTTCCAACACTCAACGACAACAAAAAAAACAAGGCAAAGAGGTAAAGATGAAACCAACGTGAAATCTTATTTTGCTCCCCATACACATAGGAGTTCCTCCTCTGCACAAAAGAAATAAGAATCAAATATAATCATAGAAGAGAATAATGAAGGACGTGCTAAAGGAGACAATGAAGATTAACCCCCTCATTCTAATATTGAAATAACACATGCAATATCACAACATGAAATAAAGAGAGGATCAACCAAGATGGATTCACAGAATTAAGGAAACCCAAGGAATGCAATCGATATGGAAATAGATAATGCCACTATACATGTTTGGGTAGCACTACAAATTGTTGAAAGTTAACTAATTGAAGAGGAGTTCACCCGAGAAGGACCAACAATTTATGAAGAGTAATCATTGACATTGCACAATGCACAATATAATAAAGAAGAGAAAAAATTGCAAATGGAAAAATTCCATCTTAAAAATAAGAAAGTAACTCATAAATGGAATTTTGAGTAAGAGGTTTCAAGAGATGGACCCTCAGGACTCCTCAAATTGCATATAAATATTAGAGATTCTCTTGTTAATTCCATCTCAAAGAAAGAGATAGAAATATCAAATTAAAAGGAAGAATGAATGAACTTGAGGGCGCATTGAGTCCCAAACCATTGTTTTCAGAACCATGGCCATTATTTTTCCAGACCAAATGACTCCAAGTACACCAAGGAAATCAACATGGGTAAGAAAAGCTGACAAATTGTTGAGAACAGTAAGATTGTATATCGCATAAAAGATTATTAAGTGACTTAACATTATTTCAAAAGCATGGGAAGTCGGTTCAAGTTTGAGAAATCTATCACAAATGATTGCCAACTTCACGAAATATTTGAAAAGGGATTTGGAACATGATGAAGATTTTTATAAAAATGCTTTAAGTACCTTTATTACATGGGTTTCTAGTTTAAGCGGTTATCATATAAATCAACAACAGTTTCCTTCAAACCATAGAATAAAACAATTAAGAGTGGGTTGGTTGGCAAGGATACAAATGTTACAAGATTCAATTTCCACCTATAAAAAAATGAATGAAAAAATAAGTGATGCATTCCTAAAGCCTATTGAAATTTTAAAGGACCTTGAAGGCCCATAACTTATAAAATATTATATGGTTATAACTAAAGAGAAAATAGACATGGAGTTGGGTGGGATTAAAGCTTCATGGGAAAGCAAGTTTGATGACCTCACTGAATTTCTGAAGGATCAAATTAAGTGGTGCATTGTTACCTTTGTACATAATAATGAATACCACCTAGCATATGTCAAACAATTGCATTATAAATTTAAAGAAATTGAGGAAGAGATATTCTCGCTCAAGGTTAAATAAGACATCATTGTCCCGCCAATGAAGGAATACATTGAAGAGTGACTCAAGAAATCTGTTGGGATCATGATTTGGTTGTTTTATGATGATGATTGAATCCTTTTTGTACCAGTATTATATCTGTATTTAACCATTTTGAAAAATTTTGAAGGATTTTATATCGACTCATCATAGCTTTACACCAGGTATGTGCAATTGATGTTTTGCGATGGTTTTGAGTTTAATTCAATTCGATTTAATGATTATGAGAAGCTAATGTGTGATTTGACATCTCAGATTAAGCAGTTGTGATGATCATTGAGTGGCCCGTCCAATTTCTAGAAGTTAAAGACTTTAGCACACATTTAATGGAATTTACCATTTTTACAGGAGGTCGACCCTTCTAGTGGTCGACCTATTGAATTGTAATCATCATAAATACCATAGTAGTGGTCATAAAAAGTGTTAAGAATTGTTAGAATCATTTTTACTGTGTAACTCAGAGATTTGTGCAAACTTGTGCTAGACGACGTTTTTTAATTTAATGCCAGAACTGTGTTGATTTATCTCGGTATTTGTTGTTGAGAGCAGCCACGACCTGTTGGGGGGCCCACCAGTGGTTTGGGTGAATAGTTATATAGATAACTTGCATATTTCATTTGTGTAATTAGCATTTACTTCATTTCCTGTTATATGTGTTTTTATCATTTTAAATATTGTATGGTTGTTGTTCATCATTTAATCATTTAATTCCCTTTTTGTAGGTTTCTTGTAGGAGATAATTGTTCATATGATGTGTCTTTTATTTGTTAGTGAATGGCTTGCAAGCTACTAGCATAGACAGTGTGTTAAAATATTAAATTAAATTTCTACAGGTTAAAACAAAGTAGTTAGAACAGAGTATTAATTAACACAGTGTACAAAGTTTCTTTTACAAGTTTCAATGGACTAATAGTTGTGAGATTTGTTAATTTAGTTCTCAGTTTTAGTCATGCTTTCCTGAATCTAGTTTGCTTATCAATCTTCTTGTAGTATTCTAAGATAGAAGTAAGTTTTTGATTTTTTTTTACGAGCATTTCAATTTGCAATCTGAGTTTTTAATAATAGGATTAGCTTAGTTTAATTTATGAAATTTCCGTTCTAGATTTAAATTACAATTTTAAGTAGAAGTTGAATTTGAATTAAGATTTTAGTTACGAGTTTCTAATCGTATGAATTTGCTTGAGTTAGCATAAGAATGCATTTGAATTAAGTAGAATAGTGTTTTCTTATCATTGATGATTAATATATGAATTGAGAGATCACATTGATTTTCAGGATAGTTTATATTTCTTCTATGATGGCTAAGCTCTTGTTAGATTGCTTGATTCATACTTTTCATTTCTCCATAGAAGTTAATATTGAATTTATTCCTCTTGGGTTGTCGCTAATCGTTAGATGCCATCATGATGTCATAAGGCACCGAAGACATAATCATCATATTTGAAGTTTCTTGTTATTGTAGATTAAGAATAGTTGTTGATTAATCTTTAAATACTATCATGATGCTTTTAATTAAGTAGGTTAAGATCTCTCTTTGTAGATCAGAAGTGATTATGATTTTTATCTTAAGAATAGAGTTTACTTGCTGAATAGTTTTTATTAGTTACCTATTGAGTAGTTTTGATTAGTTTACTTGCTGAAAAAGTTGTAATATGTTAGTTGTTTGATTGTTTACCTTCTTACTGGTTGATGTTCATTGATTTGAATAGATGAATTAGATTAATTTGTTGTTGTTGTTGCTTATTAAGTTGAATAGATTGAATAGATTACTTGCTTTGGATCATTAGATTAAATAGGTTAACTTGTTCAAAGTAGGGTTTTCATTTGATTCTTTAGAAACAATCCATCAATCCATTGTTCAAAAGTTGCTTAGGGTAAATAGTTCAAGTTCTTTGATAGGGTTTGCTCATTGATAGTCTTTGCTTAAGTGGATTAACCCTTAGTTAGACCATGTCCTTAGTTAGATCATTCTTCCTCTATATTTTCTACCTTGGTACATATAGTGCTACAACTCTAAGTTTACTTACCCCGGGTTGACAATTCAATTGAGGGATTTAGTGCATATAGAACACCCATAATTTTTGGTGTCATTGTCGAGGAGTTGGCTTAAGGTAGGAAATAGTTAGGAGATAGATCATTTATGAACCTTAGCATTATTTTGGTGGCGGGGGAACTTTAAGACAAGAGGTAAGAACCTGTGCATTTGTTATAGAAGGTTCCCCCAAACCCAATGGTAGTTTTTATTTTTGTTGTTTGATTTCATGAACAGAACTAGGGACCCAAAGGGAAGATACATTAAAACCAAATCAAACCTTTTGACCAATATTCCTTCCGACCTTTTCAGGGGAAGGAACATTCCACTCATAAACTCCGCAGACCAATACCGAAAAACAGGAGCCAACTCAACCCAAAGAGTTAAAGTAGTCTCTGAAGAGACTAAAATAGGGAACACTATAGAACATAAAATTGGAGCATCAATAATAGTGGGACATGAGGAACAACCACTCGAGCCTTCCATAGAACCAACCAACACAACCTTTGTTTTTTTACCACCATGAGGAGATCCTAACTTTGTAGACATCGTAGACCCTAAATAGGTGAATACTTTGTTTGGTAGTTCAACCAACATAATTGTTTCCCAAATTGAAAAGGAAACTTTGGCACCAATAATATCAACTGAATCGAGTAGAGTCCCAAACATCCAAGCAGTTGGAAGACCTTCCCATCAGAGGGATACATTTCTTAGACAAGAACCTTGGGATACTTTGTTCTCTTCGAGGATAAAACCATATAGGTACTCTCTTTTTGGAAACCAATTCAATATGGATGATCAGGAGGATCACAACAATGTAAGAAATGAGGAGGGAGAAGAAGCTGAAAACCAAACCGAAACTACCTTCGGGTTTCCAATTTTGGACACCACACAGAATGTCAATATCAAAATAATTCCCCTCTCAGCACTGCCCACCTTTTACGGTAAAATAATTGAAGAACTAGATACTTTCCTATTTGAGTTTGACATCTTGTGTAGGAGCTCAAACTACTTACAAGATGCCCAGAAAATAAAACTCTTTCCTGCCACCCTCAAGGACTTTGCGCTAAGATGGTTCATGGGGTTGGGAGAGTCCAGTATTAGGTCTTGGAAAGGCATGAAAGATATATTTATTAATAAGTACCAATATTACTGCAAATCCAAGGACTCTCGTAATGATATTTTCAAAATCCAATAGTTAGAGGACGAGAATCTTGAGGATTATATGGAACGGTTTGCTTATATCTCACAGAAATCAAAATTCCATGACCTTCCAGATGATGTAGTTAGGGCTCTTTTCCTTAAGGGGATTTCAAAGGAATACATAGAGATACTTAACCTGATGGGATCAAGTGACATCTCCCATAAACCATTTTCCGAACTCTATGAAATGTGTAAGAATTATTCGAGGAGTAGAGCTAAAACAGGGAAGAATGTTTGAGATCCTTACAGTAGAAACTTAAAACCAGTTAGTTCAGGTGGTATCACAAGAGTAGAGATAGGAAACCTTTTAGAAAACTTCAAAACAGATATCTTAAGCACAATAGGTTCCTAGTTGGACACCCTAAATATTAAAAAGAAACGGGAAGAGGAAAATGAAGCAATGAGCATATTTTTCCCAAGATGCAGAAGGAAGCATTCCTCAAGGGAATGCCCATTAGATAACATTTTAGTTTTCGGCTTCTGCACAGAGGACCACTCAACTGAGAAATGTTCATCATTTCCCAGTTTGTTAGCCATCTATATAAGTGGGGATCCTGGGGAATCCTCTTATGGACCTAGGAGGCCATGGCAGCCTAGGAATCAACCTACATACCCAGATCTACTGTCTCAAGTTCCACCCTATTATCAACAACCACAATAATGGAACTCACCGAGTTGGAAAAACTGGTCTACATAGTACCAACATCCTTATATTAAAGGATGGAGAGGATGGAATAACCAAGGGAACCCTCAATATCCACCTATCCCTATGCCCAACCATCCTTACCCTCAGTTTCCACCGAACATCCTGCAGCTTCTGCTAGGTTTTGTTCCACCACCTTTACCTCCTATTCCACAACAACTGCAACAATACCAGAATGCAAGCTTCCCAGGACCAAAATTATTACCGGCACAACTAGTTCCCAATCCAAATAATAATCCCAATCAACCTCTTCACAATTTTGAGATGTAGGACTTACCGACATATGTTATTTCTCTTGTTTCATTGCAAGAAATTCAACTGAGGTCAGGAAAATTTCTAGACAGGCAGAGGCCTTCAGTAGTCATCCATGAAGGAGAAGAAGAGGAAATCCTCAAACAACCCACGGATGACACTAGGTGGGAATATGTTATTATTCCTAAGGACCAAGAACCCAAGCTTCCCCAAAATGAACCTTCACAAATTACAAAGGCCCCTCCTTATCAAAAAAAATTAGTGATCGAGAAACCTACCACCCGACCGAAATTTGACATCTTGAATGAATTGAAGAATATTTGTGTCAAGATTCCCTTTCTACAAGCCATTAAGGATATTCCAATCTACAGTAAGGTGGTCAAAGAATTGTGTATTAAGAATCCAAGAAGGAAGCAGAAGAATCCTCCAATAGTACATTTGATAGGAGAACTTTATGAGTACATATCATAACAGACTAAGGTAGAAAAATATGGGAACCCAAGAAAACCTGTAGTGACCATAATCATTAGGGAACACTTTCATAGACCTAGGGGCAGCCATCAATGTTATGACCGTTACTACCTTGGAGGAATTACAGTTAAAACCTCTTCTTAGACCCACCCCAACTATTTTGGAATTAGAAGATAAGACCAAGGTTATACCTGAAGGAATTTTGAATGATATCATATTTACTTTAGCCTCATGGAATTACCTAGTAGACTTTCTTTTCATCCAATCAAAGGATCCTACCAAATGGCATCTTGTTATTTTGGGAAGACCTTGTTTAGCCACAGCCAATGCATTTATTGGTTGTAGAGAGGGAGAAATGACCATCTCAAATGGAATCTCTATCCATAAGCTCACCATATATCCACCAGCTCAACCTATCATGGAGAATCTATGGTGGCTTGAATGTCCATACGAGAATGAGGACTGGGAAGAACCCGTGTTGCCAAGTGATCATTCCTGGGCACTTTAGGAACACACAACAGAAAATGTGCTAAACTAGTTTATTTATGCTATCAAGTGCGTTGATTTTCCACAATATTTTTCCCAATTTGAGTACATATTTGGGGAATAGTTTCAAGAACAATTGGACCCATTGATTTTTTCTTCGACATATTTTTTCTTTGAGATAGACGAGTCTACCACATATTATACCATGCCCTACGAGATTAGTCCAAGGAAATTTCTACACATAAACTCCATACTAGATGCAGACCAACAAAATCAATTAGTGAGTATCCTTAAAGAAAAATCAGGGGCATTCACCTGGGAATACACTGACATGAAGGGTATACACCTTGACACGTGAATTCATCACATATATACCCAGGGGGAAGTAACACCTGTTAGGAAACCCCAGAGAATGATGAACCCAACACATAAGAATATAGTAAAAGAGGAGATCCAAAAGTTATTAAATTTTGGATTTATTTATCCCATATCCGACAGTAAATGGGTATCCCTACTTGTAGTGGTTTCAAATAAAGTGACCAGGAAATGGAGAATTTGGGTTGATTTCCAGGAGCTTAAAAACACCACTCTAAAGAATTATTTTCCTCTTCCTTTCATTGACCAAGTCTTGGACACCCTGTCTGGAAAGAAATATTTCTCCTTTTTAGATGGATATAGTGGGTACAATCAAATTCTCATTGCACCCGAGGATCAGGAAAATAACACCTTTACTTGTCCTTGAGGCATCTATGCCTATAGGGTCTTACCATTTGGATTGTGTAATGCTCTTGCCACATTTCAACGAGCAGTACTAGGGATATTTGATGATCTTATTCATGATTGTGTAGAGGTATACATGTATGAATTCACAGTATATGACAATACTTACCAGGAAGCCTTAGATAACTGAGAAAAAGTCCTTATCAGATGCCAAGAAATGAACTTGTCTTTAAGTCATGAAAAATGTAAAATGTTGTTGACTGAAGGAGTGGTTCTAGGACATCATGTTTCATCTGAAGGGATTAAAGTCGATACTGCTAAGATTGAGGTCATCATCAGAATTCCACCCCCCAAAACTCAAAAAGAGGTGAGAATATTTCTTGGCCATGTCAGATATTACCGACGATTTATTGAAAATTTCACAAAGATTGTTGCACCCATGTTTGGATTGTTAATAAAAGATGTTGACTTTGTTTGGAATGAGTAGTGTCAAGCCACCTTTGAAACTCTGAAATCTAAGTTTTTTGTGGAACAAGTTCTGAGGGGGACCAACTAGGCTCTCCCATTTCATATATCCACCGATTCCTTTGACACTACAATAGGAGGAGTATTAGGGAAGAAAGAAGACAACCAACCCTATGCCATTTATTTTGTGAGCAAGAACTTGTCCCCTGCTGAGCAAAACTATACAGTTACCGAAAAGGAATTCTTGGTAGTAGTTCATACTATCAATAAGTTTCGCCACTACATCATAGGTTACGAAGTATTTGTACATACAGATCACTCCACCATTATATTTCTCATGAATAAACCCATTACTAATGGTTGAGTGAATAGGTGGGTCCTTCTATTGCAAGATTTCAATATCACCATTCTTGACCGACATGGAAAGGATAATTTGGTGGCTGATTTTCTTTCATGCATAAAAAATGAGGATGATGATATTCCCGTTGATGATAGTTTCCCAGATGAGCACCTTTTTTCCCTCTCTGTAAATACCCCGTGGTTTGCAGGTATGGCAAACTATTTGGCTACTAGGAAGTTACCATCTCATTTGTCACCTCATGAAAAGCGTAGAATTATTACGCAAAGTACCAATTATTCTTGGGTTGGTCATCACCTTTTTCGTACTGGTCCAAACTTGATTATTTGTAGATGTGTCTGAGAATATGAGATACCATAAATACTATGAAGTTGTCACGATGGACCCTGTGGTGGCCATTTTTTTGACAAACCTACAACATATAAGGTGTTACATCCAGGTTACTATTGGCCTAGAATTTTCAAGGATGTTGCCAAGTATGTAAGGAGTTGCGATAGTTGTCAAAGGATAGGAATACCCACGTCAACTGACAAAATTCCCTTCCATGCTCAAGTTATGATAGAACCTTTAGAGAAATGGGCCCTTGAATTTTTAGGACCAATTTCACCCATGTCTTGTAAGAAGAATTATATTTTGGTTTGTACATATTATGTCACCAAGTGGGTAGAGGCAAAAGCCCTATTCATGGCTACCGAAAAATCTGTTATCGAATTCATTTATGGAGACATCTTTACCCGCTTTGGTGTTCCTTGTGAAATTGTTACAAACCAAGGCACTCAATTCACTTCCAAGCTGATGAGAGAACTAACGGATAAATAAGGGATTAAGAACTGCAAGTCTTCTCCATACCACCCATAAGATAATGGTCAGGTAGAGTCCACAAACAAAGTTCTAGAAGCTATTTTAACCAAGATTGTTCAATTTCATCATTGGGATTGGGCTAATAGGCTTCCATAGGCTTTGTGGGCATATCGGACCACCTGGAGAAACACCATTGGGCATACCCCTTATGAGATAGTATATGGGAAACAAGTGCTTCTACCAATAGAATTCCAAGTAAGGACCTTCTGTATTGCTGAATAATTGGGATTAAACTTAGATGAGGCTCAGAAACAACGAGACCTACAATTAAATGAGTTGGATGAGATCAGTCAAGATGCTATCCAATAAACAATATTAGTCCAAAACCAAAGGAACAAGTGGCATGACAAGTTTATTAATAAGAAACACTTCCAACCTGGTGATTGGGCTTTGTTGTTTGACTCCCGATATAAAACTTTCAAAGGAAAACTTACCACTCAATGGTTGGGTCCTTACAAGGTAATCACCATGTATGAAAACGGGGTCATGAAAATCAAAACAATTGACGATGGACAAGTCTCATTTGTAGTAAATGGACACCGACTCAAACTTTATCACATGCCCATTTACAAAGAAGATTTTCTACAGGTCATGTCAATTGACAAGGCATTGGCCTTAGTATATGGGGAAGTTCCCACTTTTTCTTGAATGG
>JASDQU010259910.1:5431-15709 GCA_032191745.1 Picea mariana
TGGAATATCTTCTCGAGCCTTTCGTTGATTAATGACATTTCCAGGGTTCATGCAGAATGAGTTGTGACCATCACAGCTCACTAATTGCACAATTAGAAAAAAGTGTGAACATGGCGGTGATGACGAAAAGAGATTAAGAATCATAAATTTCTTAAAAGTACCAACCCGTCGATGCACAAAAAATAAATATTGTGTGGTCTTTGAAATGAATACTTGGAAAGGATAACACGCTTGTGGGAAAATCTTAGTTTAATTCATACTAATGAAAAATCTTCTCCGGACTTCCAGACATTAATGACAGTTTTAACGGTTGTTGCAGGATGGCTACTAGCATTAAAGCTTAATTATTACATATCTGGAAACAAGTACGAAGGCAACAACAATGGCGAAACCGATTCCAAGAAATACCAAAGTGTGAAAAGCGGTCGGGTGAAGATATACCCAGAGCATGTGAAGGGCCGATGGTTCTCGGCCTGGCAGGCTAAAAATTGAGCCTCTATTGTTTTGTGTCCTACAAATAGCACCTACACTTCCGCAATATACAAATTAACAGGTGGACATGTGGGTTGGTTGGTTCAACATTGTATTTTTTTTGTGCTTAGCGATTCCGTATTAATTCCATAATTAGCCACTTTTTTGGATCGGGGGTTCTCGGGCTGGCGGGCAAAAAACTGGGCATCTATTATTCCGCGCTCTACAAATAGCACTGACAATTCCACGATATACAAATTCAGAACCTGACCTGCGCTAAATTATTACCGTTAAATATTTATATTGCAGAATTTAATTATACGAGAAAGTTTGCACAATCTGGTCGACCGAGTGATATAAAAGTATTTCCACAAACGAGCATTATAAAAAAGAGTCATTCCATACTTAGGCACTTTTTTGATCGCGGGTTGGCGGCCTTGCGGGATGAAAAAAGAGTGTCTATTGTTCAGTGTCCTACAAATAGCACCCAGATTTCCGCGATATACAAATTGACAGGACCTACGGGCGGCTTGGATGAACATTGCATTTGATTGTGGGTTCGCGGCCTAGCAGGCTGAAAATTAAGTATCTATTGTTCCGTGTCCTACAAATAGTACCTATAGTTCCACGATATACAAATTCACATGCGGACTTGTGGACAATTTCTATATAAAGTATGGAATGAGATTTTATACAACATATGTGGATCCCTCATTCCATACTTAGGCAGTTTTTGGATCACAGGCTCACGGTATGGCGGACCAAAAAGAGAGTCTCTATTGTTTCGTCTCCTACAAATAGCACCCAGACTTTCGTGATATACAAATTAATAGTGTTCTAGAAAATATGCGGATCCCTCATTCCATTCTTGGGCACTTTTTGGATCACGGGTTTGTGACCTGGTGGGTTGAAAATTAAGTATCTATTGCTCCGTGTCCTACAAATACCACCTAGACTTTTGTGTCCTACAAATAACACCTAGACTTTCGCGATATACAAATTCACACGTGGACTTGTGGACATAGTCTATATAAAGTATGGAATGAGATTTTATACAACATATGCAGATCCCTCATTCCATACTTAGGCATTTTTTTGATCGTGGGCTCGCGGCTTGGTGTGCCGAAAATAGAGTCTTTATTGTTCTGTCTCCTACAAACAACACCAAGAATTCTGCAATATACAAATTGATAGTGTTTTAGAACATATGCGGATCCCTCATTCCATACTTGAAAACTTTTTGGATCATGGGTTTGCGACCTGGTGGGATGAAAAATAAGTATCTATTGTTCTGTGTCCTACAAATAACACCTATACTTTCAAGATATACAAATTGACACACGGAATTTTGGACATAGTCTCTATATAAAGTATGGAATGAGATTTTATACAGCATATGTAGATCCCTCATTCCATACTTAGGCAGTTTTTGGATCGCGGGTTGGCGCGTCGAAAATAGAGTCTCTATTGTTCTGTCTCCTGCAAATAACACCCAAACTTCTGAGATATACAAATTGATAGGTGGACTCGGGATGGTTGGCTGAACATTGCATTTTTATTGTCCTGTAGCAATCCCATATGAATTCCAAATTTAGCGTTTTTTTTTATTATCGAGGGCTCTGGGGTTGGCGAGATGGAAATTAGGCATCTATTGTTCCATGCTTTACAAACACATTTTTGTAGAACATATGCGGGTCCCTCATTCCATACTTCGACACTTTTTGGATCACGGGTTTGCGACCTGGCAGGCTAAAAATTAAGTATCTATTGTTCTGTGTCCCACAAATAGCACCTAGACTTCCGCGATATACAAATTGACATGCGGGCTTGTGGACATAGTCTCTAAATAAAGTATGGAATGAGATTTTATATAGCATATGCGGAGATCCTGTATGAATTTCATATTTAGTGTTTTTTTTTTTATCGGGAGCTCTAGGGCTGGCAGGATGAAAATTGGGCCTCTATTGTTTTGCGTTGTACAAAAACATTGTTCTAGAACATATGCAGATCCCTCATTCCATACTTGGTCACTTTTTGGATCACGGGTTCGCAACCTGAAAGGCTCAAAATTAAGTATCTATTGTTCCATGTCCTACAAATAGCACCTAGACTTCCGCGACATACAAGTTGACATGGGGACTTGTGGACATTGTCTCTATATAAACTATGGAATGGGATTTTATACAACATATGCGAATCCCTCATTCCATACCTAGGCAGTTTTTGGTTCACAGCCTGGCGGGCCAAAAATAGAGTCTCTATTGTTCTGTCTCCTACAAATAGCACCCAGACTTCCGCGATATACAAGTGGACAGGTGTAATCGGGTTTGTTGGCTGTACATTGCAGTTTTATTGTCCCGTAGCGATCCCGTATGAATTTCATATCTAGCAATTTTTTTTGATTGGGTCTGTGGGGATCGCGGGCTAAAAATTGGGCCTCTATTGTTCCGTGTTGTACAAACACCAGACACATCTCCACGATTTACAAATTGACAAACGAACCTGTGGGCTATGTGACTCAACATTGCAATTTTCATTGTTCCTTGTCCTCCGAATAGCCCTCAGAGTTCTGCGATATACATATTGACAGATGGACTTGAGGGCTGCCAGGTTCAAGTTTTCCATTGTTTACAGATACTAATCCCTATCAACTATCTAACATATCTAAAAACATGATTTTCAATACTAAATTATTAATAATAATTTTTGCTATTGTAGAATTTAATTAAACGAGAAAGTTTGTACAATCTGGTCGGGCGATTGATATAAAAGTTTTTTGACAAATGAGAAATACATAGTAAACATGTACTTTTAGAAAGTATGGAAAAGAGATTTAATAGAGAATATGCGGATCCCTCATTCCATACTTGGGCACTTTTTGGATCGCGGGTTCTTAGCCTGGCGGGCTGAAATTTGAACCTCTTTTGTTCGGTGTCCTGCAAATATCACCCAGACTTCTGCGATATACAAATTGACAGGTGGACTTGCAGATTCCACGTATGGCGGGTTCAAGATTGCAATTGTTTAGAAATGCTCATCCTATCTAGCTTCAGCTAAAAACATTATTTTTAGATACTAAAATATTAATATTAACTATTGTTATTGTACAAGTGAATTACATTAAATTATTAAAGGATGTTAAATCACTTATTTTTAAAAAAATGAAGGAAACAAAAGAATTTTTTGTAAAATTCTATCAACGCAAGTATAACAAGGACCAATTTGAAGTTTAAGTCCCTCTTGTTCATATGATAGCACAATTTCACTCTGCACAGTATATATTCGTTGATTTCAAATTATTCTAGGATATTAATTTTACCAAGTTCATCAAATAAGAAAAAATTGCAAAAACAACGATCAATTTGAATTTTAAGAGCCTCTTGTTGGTATGATAGGATAGTTGCACTTCGCACACTATATATTCGTTGATTTCAAATTATTTCACAACAATAATTTGACCAATTTCATCGATCAAGGAAATTTGCCAAAACAAGTCACATAGTACATTTGCGTCACAACACCATAGAAATTATTAGGCGGATCTGCGTGCCAACTGGCCAAAAAAAATCAATTATATTGTTCCGTGTCCTCTAAAGAAGAGCTGGAGTTCTGTGATATACAAATTGACAGAAAAACCAGATAACCAAGAACCAACCATACTTTAAACAACCTAGAAGAAAGTTCCCAAAAGGTTCCATTGAGCAGAACCCATCGACCTTTTCACCAAACAATTTGATATACAAAGAAAAGACGTCGGCACATTCCTTTTCTCTTGAAATGAACATTCATCTGGATGTTGAACAAATATTACAGAGAGACATGAGGGATTTTTGTTTCCTCCCAAAGTTTGATTAATTTTTTTTTCTCTTCTTCAGCCGATATGCAAAATTTCATCGTCCTCATTTAAGGTGAATTTTCTATGTCTCCGAAGTTTCCGCAACATATAGACACTGCTTGCATTCTTCTATAGACACGTTTCGTATGCCAACTCTACTAATTCAGGAAGCACATTTTGTAACAGAGGTTGCCTAACTGAACATTGCACAGTTGTGTTTCCCATGGTTCGAATAACACCATTGATGCAATGGCCATAAATATATGGACATTTTTCACCACATCATAGACAATCAATCATATCATCACTTATCAAAGCGGAGGCAGAAGCAACATAATGGAATTTTGCACATATAGGCTCAAAGGGGGTTGAGTACACATTGGCTACAACTAAAAGACCTTCAACCTGGCAATGCGAGCAAAGGGATTAATACATTGAACAATATAATACACAACTGCATCCCCCCCTCCCCTTTAAAACAAAAAAGAAAAAGTAAACAGGTGCAAAAATTTGTTGAAGGCTATTTCTTTAAGCAAAGTGAGGATGATTTTGTGGATGTATATGCACACCAATTGTAGAGCTAGCTAGTTTCTCCAGATCCTCTACTATATCTGCTCACAACTCTGTTACAAACGTTGCTTCGGTTGTCTGAAAGATCCTTTCTCTAGCATCCTTCTTCTTTGTTATATTTTTGAATAGCATAAGTGGAATCTGTCCTCTATGCAATTGATGTTCCATTGAAGAAAACAAATCTGAATACGTATCGAACAATTGTAGATGCAACATGGAACAATGCAATATTTGTGTAACTTATCCGACATATATGAAGACACGAAAGTTAAAAATACAACTGAATATGAAAAGTGGTACCATTGCCTTGTCACTATTCGACTCTCCATCCTTTATATGGATAATGTGTTGCGACCCAAATTTTCTCGGCAGTGTCACAATAGCCCCAATCGTTTCGATTGGGTAAATATTAGTGCTCTGTGCAAGCTGCCTGATAGACGAGTCCGAGAGGAAGCGATATTCTGAACAAATAGCAGGAATTTTTTCCACAATCCTTGCTTCGTTGAGAAAAAAAATTCGATCGCAATCACCACAGTCATATACTGTTTTGGGCAATACATTAAAATTTGTAATGGATATCCCATTACGCGTCAATATCTTTTCTGCATGTTTCTGGACAAGTTGTGGAGAAACAGTCAGTGTGATTGTCATCATGGCGTCCTTGTCTGTCATATTAGCACACATAATGGATCTACTTTTGTTTTCCTTGTCCAAGTAGTTGGTATAGACAACCATTATGTCCCCGACGAACAGTTCTCCAGTTTGGCGGTTGTTCAAGCCCTCTATTCATAGTACTTTGGATGTCACAACTCTAGACCTGATGACATTTTTTGAACAGGAAAACTAAAGTGAATGGTAGTGTGCTACAAGTACACGAATAGTATTGATGAACTATGGATCCACAGTTTTGCAACCACACCTCTTGGTCTGCGGAACATGCAACACGTTCGACGTTTCGTTTGTACTTGTTGATACTTCTTGCGAGATGGAAACCATGTATTGCAAATGGAATCAACATATCTGCCATGCCATAGATGAATATATAGCCCAGGAATTTTTTTTAGTAAACATAATAAGAGCACAATGTATGTATCTTTACCTTTGGCCTTGTCAGTCTGCCGATGTCTGGGATGACTGCTCATGGCCGTCTCACTAGTCCAATTTTTTCTGATGCAAGCATGTGCAGATGAACATCAGGACTAAACAAATATATGCATTGTATATTTTCCATCAGAAGGACCAAATAGCCGTAAAAATATATGTGTATTAATTTTTTAACTGGAGAAATGTTTAACAGTAAACAGGGCGTGACCGCGGATCACCATGGCCAATCTGTATATCGCGGATCCTCGGAAGCTAGGGGAGCAATCTTCAACCTGCCAACCTAGCAGCCACAATCGACAAAGTGGGTAACTATGGAATAAGGTAGAAGCAGGACCACATATGTTAGTTCGTCAGTTCGCCAACCAACACACGAGGGAATTTTCAGAAACCACACTAAGCAGATGAATTAGAAAACAAAAGGGATAATAGAAAATGGAAAAAGTAGAAACAAGGAGCGTAGAAAGGCCCATTACTGTGAATTCATCATTTTCAAGTCTAATATTATATGCTCCCACCCAGTTTGTATATTTAATTTACCGACACACTTGGTATACCTTTTAGAAGATTGTACCATAGAACCCTCTACTGCTGTAGAGAAGAAGTCATCTCCCTGTCCAAGCAACCTATTTTTTCCAAGGCAACAACGCCGAAGATGAAATCGAGACGAAGGCAAGTTAGTATGAAAACACACATCTAAAAGAAAAATAAAAAGGTCTATTTACCCACCAAAGAGTCCTTCGTCCTGTCCAGCGATTTTGTTTCTTTAAATGCAGCAATGCAACACAAACACAACAGACATAAACTAGCTTAGTATGCAGGAAGGAACATATGTAACCAAGATAAATTACCATGTAGGAAGGCACACAACTAGTTTAACACATATACAGACCATAAATGAAATACAAAACATCGCAATATGAAACAATAGTGCAAGCATGCACCTTTCTATATCCTCTTTAGCCGATGCAGTCAAGACTCCCTCCTTTTCTCTAGCTACTCTGTTTGTTTCAATGTGGGAACCCACAAAATTCAATGAACACCAACGGAAGCTGGTATTCACTGGAGAACAAACAATATGCAGATACAACAAAAATGACTCAACGAATAGTTTACAAAGGCAGAAACATGAACCTTTGCGCTTCTCTATCCATGGCTGTAAACGTTTAGATTTTTTTCCTTGGCCAAAATATATTACAAGGCATAAAATATCACGCAATTGCATGGCTGCAGCTAAACGATTTCTGGTTTTCCCTGGCAATTAATCCAGATATGCCCTTTAACCATGTTCTTTATCCTCTACATAGACTGTTGTGCCCACGATACAAGTTCTTAGTTTTCCGTGGCAAACTACCCAGACATGCTTCCAGACATGAAAATATAATCTTGAAGAATCTTTGTTGCACATATCATATCTCAAGCACAACACAAATTATATCGTGCACACACCAGTCTATGTAGAGGATAAAGAACATGTCATGTTATATCCGCACATCTGACCATACATGGTCTATAAATGTAGGCTCCATACATATGCTTTATTCCAACAAAAAACAATGGATATTGTAACTTCACATGTAATCCTCCAACAATTTTGTATGCAACTATTTTCTTTCATGGCAGGACTCGAGCACCAGGAAAATCTCACAGAATTACAGATAACAAAATTTGCAAAAATGGACACAAAGAACGCAAAATTGTGCACGTAGGTAAAGCTCCAGCTCTGATTTAGGGTTCGAGTTCATTCGCTGCCATGCCAAGTCAGGGTGGAGGGGAGCCGCCGCCCCCTCCCTCCCCAACCACGTCCTTTAGGAAACTAGTTGCAACTTGCAGAAAGAAAGCGCCCCAGGCAGAAGCGCCAAGTTTTGTAAAGAGATTGGATGATGTTCCAGAGATTAACCTCCCCCCAGATCAACCAATGAAGGTAGCGCTCTCCCTCTCAGATCGTGGCCTAGTAGGTCAGTTCATGGGCCTTTGGCCCTCAGCCAAATCAACAGATAACTGGATCCAAAGGAATTGGTGGCCACTAATAATAAACAGTGTAACATGTTACGCGGTTGGAAGGGGATAATTTATTTTCGAATTCATCTCCCAGGAGGACTGCGATCTAATCTTCAGAAATGGGCCATACTTCATGGGCACACAGGGGCTCTATCTGAACCGTTGGACTCCAAACTTCGACCCAGCCTCAAAAGTTCCAAAAGACGTCCCTGTCTGGGTCAGACTCCCAAACCTGCCAATCCACTGCTGGAACTCCTCATCGTTGCAAGCTATCGGGAATGGACTAGGGCACTACATTGACAGAGTTGATCCAAAAGATCAATATTCCTATGCAAGAATTTGTGTGGAAGTTGATTTGGAGGTAGGCTTGCCGGAAGCGGTAAAACTGAAGGTAGGAGATTGGAAACATCTACAAAAAATCGATTATGAGCAGCTTCCGTTCAAATGTAGAGGATGTCACGAATATGGACATTTTCAAAGAAACTGCCCAAAAATCCAAAACATAGAGAAAGCAGGAGAGGAAGGTTGGCAGCAACCTCGGAAAGGGAGGTCGAAGTCAAAAGGCCCAAGAAGGGAAAAACAAGCTCCCACTCAAGACAAGCACCCAGGAAACAAAGAGATGACAAATAGCTTCATGGCGCTGGGAAATGGAGGTGAGACGGAGGACCCATGTAAAGACGTCCAAGAGGAAGAAGAAAGAGGCGCCCAAATCTCGAAAATCGGAGAAACCCAAAAAAAAACAGAAGAAGTGGAGAAACCCAACTCCCCTCCAAGGAATGGGGCGACTCAAGGCACCGAGGAGGGGGAGATCTCATTAGGGAATGACTCAGAAGGAGAAAGCGAAGCCTGGGACACCCCAAAGAAACCAGGAAGAGGCAGGAAATCCAAAAAAGCGGAAAGAGATCAGGAAACCTACAAGGACGTTTTAAAAGGAGCACAACCAACCATCAAGCAACTGATTGGAGTAAGACAAACCAGGAAGCTAGCCAAGGCCTCCCAAGGAGGCCATTCCCCCCCTCAAGGTAATCAATGAAGTTAACTTCCTGGAATTGTAGGGGTCTAGGTAGAAAAAGGAAGGAAGAATCTCTCAAGGACATAATCAGAGCATCGAAAGCAGACATCCTACTTATCCAGGAAACCAAGATGAGTCAGCAGGACTCTATTAAAGTTTCAAAAAATGTATGGAGAAGCATCCAAGGTTTAGCCGAAAATGCCAGAGGCATGTCAGGAGGGCTCTGCACCCTGTGGAATGCCTCCAAAATAGATCTGATCCGCTCAGACTCCTGCATGCATTGGATATTTTACCAACTGCTCCACAAGGAGTTAGGGAATACGGTAAGTCTCTTTAACATCTATGTCCCACAACATATAGAGGAAAAAAAGAATTGTTGGAAAGCCCTCCTAGACTTCTTAACAGACAATGAGCTAGAAAACATCATACTAGGAGGGGATTTAAATGTAACTCTGGCCCAAGAAGAAAAGCGAGGGGGATCTATTGTAAGGGAACCAGCTAGAGAATGGGTGGAGGACCTAATCTCAGCATGGGACTTAATGGATATTAAGCCGCTTAGGGGACACTACACTTGGACCAACAAAAGGGTAGGTCCAGGGCATATCGCTGCCTGTTTGGACATATTCCTTGTCCAAAGTTATTTCTTGACCCTTGGGCTCATAGCCTCTTCAGAAATCCTCCCTCACAGCACCTTTGACCACAAGCCAGTTAGTCTAGAGCTAAGGAATGACCAAGGCCAGGGGCCCATCCCCTTCATATTTAACCCTTCATGGACACAGGACAAAGATTTTCTATGCACAGTCTCCAGTGTATGGACAAGTAGGGTAAATGGCTCCGCGTTTTATGTATGGGAAGAAAAATTGTGTAGGCTCAAGGCTGCGCTAAAATCTTGGGCAAACAGACAATCTGATCCAACCACCCTGCGCCAAGAAGCCTAAAGGCGTCTGGAGAGTCATCAGCTCGAATTGGAAAATAGGGAGATCACACAGTAGGACCTACTTAAAGAGGACCAACTCCAAAGGCAATGGCACAAGGCCTGTAGAGAGGAAGAAGGCTATTGGAGGCAAAAGTCTCGCAGTCTCTGGCTGAAGGAAGGAGATAAAAATACTAGTTATTTTCATAAGAAAGAGGAAGCAAGGAAGCATTATAAGGCTATGACATAAATCCAGGTCCAAAACATCACAATCTCCGATCAAGAAGGCATTAGACAGGAAGCTTTTGAAACATTTGGAAACCTCTACTCAGAAACAAAAAGGGCAAGCATTGACCCCCAAAGGTACCCCCTATC